>WNWU01000046.1:5108400-5124833 GCA_012654045.1 Ptyas mucosa | reverse complement strand
ATAGATAGATAGATAGATAGATAGATAGATAGATAGATAGATAGATATGGACGATAGATAGATATGGAAGATAGATAGATAGATGATAGATAGATAGATAGATAGATAGATAGATAGATAGATAGATAGATAGACAGACAGACAGATAGATGGATGATAGAATTCTTTATTGGCCAAGTGTGATTGGACACACAAGGAATTTGTCTTTGGTGCATATGCTCTCAGTGTACATAAAAAGAAAAGATACATTCATCAAGAATCATAAGGTACAACTCTTAATGATAGTCATAGGGTACAAATAAGCAATCAAATCAACCAGGAAACAATATAAATCGTAAGGATACAAGCAACAAAGTTACAGTCATACAGTCATAAGTGGGAGGAGATGGCTGATAGGAACAATGAGAAGATTAATGGTAATAGTAATGCAGCCTTAGTGAATAGTTTGACAGTGTTGAGCATCCTGGGTTTAGCTTCTTCCACTCCAAAAGAAAGCTTGCTAAATTTTTGCAACAGGGACACATCTGAGATGCCAGAGCAATTAGATTGCAAAGGGAACAAGCATCTAAAATGGGTTTAAAAAAACCAAGATAAGATACTCACCAGCTTTTCAGATCTAAAGCGATCCTATGGACAAACACCACACACACACACACACACAAAATACATAGAGTGAGGAGGACAAATACTTTTCTTTCTGACAATTTTTCCCAAAAGGTGAAAAGCCTGCAAAGAGCATCGTATAATCCTCTCATCAGGTAAAGGGCAGCTAAAGATGAGAGGTCAATTGCCGCCTGGCACAACATCAGGACCACAAGAGTAGGAACTGATGGAGAGTAACATTCTTACCCTCTTAAATAGATGCTGCAGAAAACAATGCCTCCTCCGCCCCAATGTTGCTACTCGCATTGGAAAAAAATGCTTCCATTTTCGCTAATGCAGAGTTGGCACATCTCTCTGCCTTCCTTCCCTGTCTTGCAGTAGTCTCTTTCTACACCCCACCCCAGTGGTGAAATGTAAAATTTGTTACTACCGGTTCTGTGGGCATGGCTTGGTGGGGTGACTGGGTGGGCATGGCCAACTTCTTTTTTTTTACTTTTAAAAACATTTTTTCCACAATCTCTTCGGCCGAAGAGGTAGTAAAAGGCTCTGATGATCCCAGCTGAGTTGCCTGATTGTCAGAGGCTTTTGTTTTCTTTTAAAAGAACCACCCTGAGTCACCGCCCTGAGTCCCTCGGGAGTAGGGCGGTATATAAATTTAATAAATAATAATAATAATAATAATAATAATAATAATAATAATAATAATAATAAGCAGCATTTTTTCTACAATTTCTTCGGCCAAAGAGGTTGTAGAAAAAATGCTTTTAAAAGCCTCTGACGATCCCAGCTGAGCCGCGCAATCATCAGAGGCTTTTTTTTTTTAACTTTTAAAAGCATTCTTTTGGCCGAAGAAAAAAATGCTTTTAAAAGTTAAAAAAAAAAAAGCCTCTGATGACTGTGCAGCTCAGCTGGGCATGGGGGGGGGGGCAGGGATTTTTGCTACCGGTTCTCCGAACCACCCACCGCCATCGCTACCGGATTGGGTGATCCGGTCCGAACCGGGAACATTTCACCCCTGCCCCCCCCCCCCCAGTGGTGGGATCCTACACGTGAATGAAAATGAATGAAAAATCACCTTCCACATTAGTGCTGGGGAATTAAAAAAGCTGAGGCACAACAATCTGCTCTACCATGATAATCAGCTGTGAAGATATAGGTAAGTAAAGTGCAGGGATGGGTGGGCGGGCCCAGATGATCGTTGGAGCAAAGCGGTTCACTCCCAGCTTATTGTCGGAGCTACCGGTTTGCCCAAACTGGTCCAAACCAGTAGAATCCCACCCTTGTCCCCCCCGGGCCCTCCCTCCAAGCTGCAAGACTATGCTTCACAATGCACCTACTTCAGATTTGGGAGCACCTAACCCTGTATAGGACCCTACAATTTTCAGAGCTAGGCACTTTTGGGGGGTTCTCTCTAATTGGGTATAATAGGAATAGGCAAAGGTAATACAGTACTCACTGCTGAGCCAAAATGTCTAAAAGGCCACTGCAAAAAGAACAAAATGGCTTTCTTGGTGAAATAGTTTTAATAGACACTTTAATGCATAAAGTGTATTTTCTAAAACTAGCTAATAACACCACTTTTTTTTTAGTAGTACCATAAAATTATATATCAATGGAAAGATAATTTAATCAAGAATGTAATGCAATAACTTTTATGAAGGATTTGCTATTAGAATAGTAGTTAGAGTATAAAGAAGAAAAATGAAACACGTAGAAAAAATGAGATATACAAAAATTTTCATCATAAAAAAAATGAGATATACAAAAACTATCATGTCAGTTAATACTTAGTTGGGTAACCTTTAGCAAGAATTATGGCCTTACAATGTCTTCCCATGGAGTGAACCAAATCTTTGAGTTCTGCAGCTGTTCTAATGAGAAACCAGGATTGAAGGATTGCTTCTATTAACTGGGTTTTACTGCTGGGTCGCTTCTGACTAACAAGTTTTTTTAATCGGCTCCATAGACTTTCAATTGGGTTAAAGTCTGGGCTATTCCCAGGCCATTCCAGCAGTGGAATAAGATTATCTTGAAACTCCAGAGGGGAAAAGTGATGTTATTAGTCATCAAACCTCAAAAATACACTTCTCCCAAAAGGTTTCCACAATTTTGGCCATTACTGTACCTCCACAGAGGTGTGTGTGCATAATATTTAGACCATCAGATCTTTTTTTTATATTTCAGCTATATAATATACTAGATAAGCCGAGTTGCTTTTAAGTGTGAGATGGGCAGCATATACATTGAATAAATAAAGTAATAAATAACCATATATAGACCTGAATGGAAAAGGATAAAGATCCCTCTGGGCTACTATTCATAGTACACCTACCCCAAATTTGGGAGCAGGACTAAATGGGACTCTACGATCTTCAGGGCCAGATAGTTCTTTGGGGGGTGGGGGAGTTCTCTCAAATGGGTATAATTTGAGGAGGCAAAGGTTATATACTCACTGCTGAGCCAAAGGATCTAGGAAACCACTGCAGAATGAAGAAAAACATGGATTTTTTTCTTGATAATAGCATTAACAGACATCCAAATGGTATAATTGTGTTCTCTCTCATATAAGCATACACCTGGGCGTATGTGTATGTGTGTATTTGTGTCCATGTGCCTTATATTCATGCCTGCAAACCTTCTGATATTTAAGTTATATTAGATATAATAATTCTATATGAGAAAGACGGAGAGTAGACACAGGAATTTTTGAACGCTAAACAAGGCTGCTGTAAAAAAGCAACGCATTCTCAAAAGAGGTTGCTTTGCGTCAAGAGAACAGCACAGTATATTTCCTTAATCAATGAGTAAGTAAATAAATGCACCAAATAACTAAATATAATTCTGAAATAAATAAATACGGAGAAGTGACTTCAAAAAATGGATAAAAACAGTATTTTGTCAATCTAAACCCCAATTGTTTCGGATCCAGTGGAGTGAATTGTGAGCAAAGGTATCCTCGGGGTATTGTCCCAAAAAACTCAAGTGTCAACTCTGAGGTAAATCTGACTGAAGCCATCTTGTGCTGCCTCATAGTTGCCACAAAGCCAAAGAGAGGGAAGGGAGGGGGGGAGTAGTTAGCTAGGCTCCAGTCAAAACAAAATGCTTTCGTGTGGGAACCAAGGTCATTGAAACAGATGGCCGTTGAAGGAAAAGAGCCTGCCTTCCATCTTCATTGGACAATGTGACCGGTGACACTTGGGAGGGGGGAGTTTGACTCCTTTAATTAGGTGAAAACCACGGAAACTTTCAGAGTTGGGTTTCACCGGCTGTGCTGATATGATGTATCCAATAAACATATCATTTGAGAAATATACCAGCCCCACAGTTTCAATGAGTGCATTACTCAGAACGCTGACACCAAGATTGTATCAATGGTGATCAAAGCTCTGTCCATTTTGTAAAGATGTTATGCAAAAAATTCAAGTAAAAAGAAGGCAAAAGTTTGAGTACGCTGTCATCACCTGAATTTGGAGCTTTTGATTATGCCTACTGCATTCTCTTGATAGTGTTGTAGCCCGCCAGCTGCCAGCAGAGCTGGTGGCAGACTTGGATGATGAGGAGGTTGGGGAAGAACTTGGGCCAGTTCTGGAGTCTGGGGAAGGCTCTGATGGATGCTCAGCATCGGACACAGAGATAGAGTCAGGACGTCTGACATTTCCCAGCCACCGGAGAGGCAGCTGCCTTCAGAGGCTGCTATGAGTGAGGAGGAAGAACAGCTGGGGCCTGTTCCAGATGCACGTATGCGCAGAGCTGTTAGGAGAGGAGAACAACTGAGGACAAGGAGTCGACTCAGGAAGCAAAGCAAACATGGATGCTGAATGGCTCCTCCCTGGCTGGGGAATAAATAGAAGGAAAGGAGGGTGGTTGTCGTAGGAGACAACAGTTTGTATTTCTGTAGATTTTGTTCATTGTGCTTCATGCAATAAAGACTACTTGCCAGAACTTAATTTGCAACCTTTCGGCTGGGAGCTCATGACCTTGCAATTATCGCAAGGAACTGATAAGGTCTGTTAACCCCTTGCATGACTGTCACCTGGACTTTTTGGTGAGTGAATTCCATTAATTCACAAAAGGTAAATAAAAAGGGTTTTTTTGGGACAAGGAGTTTGTTTCTTGCTTCTGCTAAGGCTGGGTCAGAACCAGTGGTGGGATTCAAGTAATTTAACAACCAATTCTCTGCCCTAATGATTTCTTCCAACAACCAGTTTGCCAAACTGCTCAGAAAGTTAACAACCGGTTCTCCCGAAGTGGTGCGAACTGCCTGAATCCCACCACTGGTCAGAACAGATAGTGACCAATCTCTTAACTGTTTTTCTATCAGCTGTCTTAAACCACAGTCCTCCTAGGTGGGAAGTGATTGAATCAGAATTTGGGAACTTCAGACTGTAAGTGGAGAGTCTGTTCCTCAACCAAGAAAATGAGAAGGTGATAGAGAAGCTCATACTTACAAATGGAAGGCGCTGTGGAATAGAATTTCTAAAAGAAGCGTCACCCCTGTAGCCAGGATTCCCCTATAGAAATGGGAACATACATTACAAACCAGGCCTTTTTGCAACAAAGTCTGGGAGGAAAAATCTGGGAGGGGATTCTAAGGAGACCCACAACTAAATCCATGCATATGGAGGACCTTCATGTCCTTCTTGGGGAAGGCCTACAGATATCCAAGATATACGAATAAATAATGTTTATATTCAGCATTGCCTCTGAAAGATGTAAGCGGCATACACGGCAGACTTGCTATTTTTATCCTTACAACATCTGTAAGGAAAGATGCTACAGCAGGTTCTCATTTAGCAACTGCAAAGACAGCGAGTTACAACTGTAATAAACACATAGATTTGCAACTGTGACCCACATATTTCATTTTCACAGCATCTTTGTGTTGGTCACATATTCAAAATTACAGCCAGTTATTATGCATTCTCCTGTTTCAAATTATAAGCATAATGATTATAAATCAGGGGCGTCAAACTGAATTTCATTGAGGGCTGCATCAGAGTTATGTTTGACCTAGGAGAGCCAGGGTGGGAGTGGCCAGGGTGGGTGTGGCCACCTCGACGTCACTCATGTCGGTGGAGCCTGTGGTGGCCCCAGCGCTCTGCCAGTGACAACGGACTCCTCAGCTCTGTTTTCAGCTAGGACGGCCTCCTGCAAGCCTCTGCCAGAGGAAACAGAGCTTGGGAGGGCCTGACATGGCCCTCACGAGTTCCATTTTCACTGGCAGGGGCACTGTGGGCTGTTCCTTTGCTGTTTACAGGGTGGCCCCGTAGGCCAATCTAAGTACCCCATGGGCCAGATCCAGCCCCCAGGCTTTGAGTTTGACACCCCTGTTATAAATCATCCTTAGGTAATTTTTTACTTAGCAATCACTTTCCTTGCTGGCCAGAATTGGGGTCACTGAATGAGGACTACCTGTACAAGTTTTCACATTATTTTTATTTTTTAAAAAAAGAGTATCTTGATTATAAGATCCTGTACCATCAAGGAATGAAGTGGGGATAGCCCAGATATCTGCCTTCCCTCTGTCCTCAAAGACCCTCCGTCTCTCCCCCTTCCCCCCCCCTTCACTGCAATCCCCCAGGGCTACACTTCACAATGCACCTATCAGATTTGGGAATTTGACTCAACAATTTTCAGAGCTAGTTAGTTTTTGGGGTTCTCTCAAATGGATATAATATGAGCAGTTTATACTCACTGCTAAGCCGAAGGGTCTCAAAAGCTTCTGGAAAAAGAAGAAAAACACGGATTCCTTAATCTTTAATAGACATTTATATATATAAAATGCAAGCTTGTATTCTCTCTCATGTAAGCATATACATACATATGGGTGGGTGTGCATAATATTTATAACGCTCCTCCCCCAAATCTTTCTGTTATTTCAGTTCCATCTTTCTGAGGTTGGTTAAATGAGGACCCAGATTGTTGGGGGCAATATGCTGGCTCTGTAAACCGCTTCGAGAGGGCTGCAAAGCACTGTGAAGTGGTATATAAATCTAAGTGCTATTGCTATTGCAATATACCAGCCAAGAGTGACTTTTAAGTGTGAGGTAATTTCACTCACAAATCTTTCGGATAGTCCAGTTATATTAGATATAATAATTCCATATTAGAAAGACAGAAAGACAACAAGTAAGTAAATAAATATAAGTAAATAAATAACTGAATGTAGTTTCTAAGTAAATAGAAAACAAATATAAACAAATGACCTCAAAATCAGTGAAAATATTCTTTTGTGTTGGCCTGATCCCCAACTGTTTTTGATCCAGTGGAGTGAAGTATGAGCAAATGTATCCTTAGGGTATAGTCCAAAAAGTCAAATAGGGGCAATAGGAATCAAAATTCCATCCATTTTTATGGGCGTTGCACAAAATACCGGTAATCATGAAAAAAAGCAGGCAAATCTCATGGCCACCATCTTGAGGTTTTTTGTTTTGTTTTTTACTGACTTGTGAATATTCTTGGTAGCGATCAACCTCTCCACAATTTTCCTATCAACAATCATTCTAGGAGGGAAGTAATTGAAACAGAATTTCGGAATTTCGGACTGTAATCAGGGAGCCGATTCCACAACAAAGGCAAATGAAAATAGCAAGGAGAAGATCGTACTTACAAGTAAAGAGTGCCGTAGAATAGATTTTAAAATATAAGCATCGTCCCTGAAGCCCAAGTTCTCCTAGAGAAATTCAAGATTAAAATTACCAACTAGTTCTAGCAATTGAATCCAAACACATGGAAGACATTAAAATCCTTCCTAAGTAAGTCTTACAGCATCCTGGATAATATTAATAAATAAACATTTACCGTCTGAATTTTCTCTGAAAGATATGAATGGGACATACAGAGGATTTGCATAATGTTATCCTTATAATAACTGTAAGGAAAGATGCGACAGGTAGTCCTTCTTTAGCGACTGTTACAGATAATGAATTACAACAGTGATTCTTTAAAAAGGTTGCAACCAAGGCCCTCATTTACAACCTTGTCAGCATCTTTCACAGGTTCCCATTACAGTCAGTTAATGAGCATTGTTCTGAGCACATTCTTGTGATTTTTCATGTAACAATCAGTTTCTTCCTGGTCCCAGTGACAGTCACTAAATGAGGACTATCAGTGAGGGCTACCTGTACGGGTATTCACTTTGTTGTTATGAATTTTTTAAGTGTCTTTTGATTGTAAGATCCTACAGCAGCAAGGAATGAAGTGGGGATATTTCAGATATCTGACTTCCTTTTCTCTCCCCAAGCAGCTTATGTCTCCCCACTTCAGTACAATCCCCCAGGGGTACACTTCACAGAATGCCTACCGCAGACTTGGGACCATCTACTCCTGAATGGCACCCTAGGATTTTCAGGGCTGGTTAGTTTTGGGGGTTCTCTCAAATGAGTACAATATGAGCAGGCAAAAGTTATACTCACTTCTGAGCCAAAGCGTCTAAAAGGCCACTGCACAAAAGAAAAATATGGATTTTATTCTTGGAGAAACAGTTCTAATGTTTTTAATAGTTTTAATTGGTATAAATGCAACCTTGCATAATCTCTCAAAAAGAGATATCCATAGATACGGATCATATTTGTGTGGATAAGATATTTGTGCGTTTGCCTGGATAATAATTATGGCTTCGATTTTTTCTTATATTTCAGTCATATAATAAGTTATATAAGTCGAGGTTTGCTATTAAGCAAGAGATTTGAGGCATATAAATAAAATATGAAACATCCTTATACAGACACAGGCTTCTCCTCACAGGACACTGACCCATGATTTGGGAACAGGAATAAATGGGAGCCTACAATTTTCAGGGTCAGATAGTTTGGGGGTTCTCTCAAATGAGTGTGATTAGGCAAAAGTTATACTCACTTCTGAGCCAGACCGTCTAAAAGGCCACTGTAAAAAGAAGTAAAATGTGTTTTTTGCATTCTCTCTCATTCAAGCATATACATAGACGTGGGTGTGTGTTTAGACCCTCAAATCCTTCCCATATTTAGACCCTCAAATCTTTCTAATATTTCAGTTATACAATATACATGTTGGGAGTTGCTTTTAAGTCTGATACAGGCGGGATATAAATTGAATAAATAACATAATACACAGCCATTTATACATAGACCCAAAATAAAGACAAAAAGATCCCCAAAGTTTATTTAGAGTACACCCACGCCAGATTTGGGAGCATGTACCCCTGAATGGGACCTTAGGATTTTCATTGCCTGTTGGTTTTGGGGGTTCCCAGAAATGTGTATAATATGAGCAAGCAAAGGTTTTACTCACTTCTGAGCCAGACCGTCTAAAAGGCCACTGTAGAAAGAAGAAAAATATGGATTATTTTTCTTGCAGAAATAGTTCAAATGTTTTTAATAGTTTTAATTGGTATAAATGCAACTTTGCATAATCTCTCATATAAGGATATCCATAGATGTGGATAATATTTGTGTGGATAAGATATTTGTGCGTTTACTTGGATAATATTTATGCCTTCAATGTTTTCTTATAATTCAGTTACATAATGAGTTATATAAACCCAGGTTTCCTTTTAAGCATGAGATTTGAGGCATATAAATAAAATATTAAACATCCTTATACAGACACAGGCTACTGCTCACAGGACACCTACTCATGATTTGGGAACAAGAATAAATGGGAGCCTACAATTTTGAGGGTCAGATAGTTTAGGGGTTTTCTCAAATGAGTATAATACGAGTAGGCAAAAGTTATATTCACTTCTGAGCCAGACCGTCTAAAAGGCCACCTCAAAAAGGAAGAAAATGTGGTTTTTTTTTCCTCAGAGAAATATTTTAATAGGCATTTAAAGTATAAAATTGAAACTTGCATTCTCTCTCATTCAAGCATATACATAGAGGTGGGTGTATGTTTATATTTACACCCTCAAATCTTTCTAATATTTCAGTTATATAATATAGACGTTGAGAGTTGCTTTTAAGGCTGATATGGGCAGGATATAAATTGAATAAACAACATAATACATAGCCATCTATATATAGATGGACCCAAAATTAAAGACAAAAAGATCCCCAAAGTTTATTTAGAGTACACCTATGGCAGATTTGGGAGCATCTATCCCTGAATGGGACCCTAGGATTTTCAATGCCCGTTGGTTTTGGGGGTTCACAGAACTGCATATAATATGAGCAAGTAAAGGTTTTACTCACTTCTGAGCCAGACCGTCCAAAAGGCCACTGTAGAAAGAAGAAATGTGTGATTATTTTTTTTCTTGGAGACATAGTTCTAATGTTTTAAATAGTTCTAATTGGTATAAATGCAATCTTGCATTCTCTCTCATATAAGCTAGAGGTGGATAATATTTATACCTTCAAATTTTTCTTATATTTCAGTTACATAATAAATTATATAAGCCGAGGTTTGCTATTAAGCAAGAGATTTGAGGCATATAAATGAAATATTAAACATTCGTATATAGACACAGGCTACTGCTCACAGGACACCAACCCATGATTTGGGAACAAGAATAAATGGGATCCTACAATTTTGAGGGTCAGATAGTTTGGGGGTTCTCTCAAATGAGTATAATACGAGTAGGCAAAAGTTATACTCACTTCTGAGCCACTGCGTCTAAAAGGCCACTGCAAAAAGAATGAAAATGTGTTTTTTTTCCCCCTCAGAGAAATAGTTTTAATAGGCATTTAAAGTATAAAATTGAACTTGCATTCTTTTTCATTCAAACATATACATAGAGGTGTATGTGTGTGTATTTATACTGTCAAAGATTTCTTATATTTCAGTTATACAATATCTATACATGCTGAGAGTTGCTTTTAAGGCTGATATGGGCGGGATATAAATTGAATAAATAACATAATACATAGCCATCTATATAGAGACCCAAAAGTAAAGACAAAAAGATCCCCAAAGTTTATTTAGAGTACACCTATGCCAGATTTGGGAGCATGTACCCCTGAATGGGACCCTAGGATTTTCAATGCCTGTTGGTTTTGGGGGTTCCCAAAAATGTGTATAATATGAACAAGCAAAGGTTTTACTCACTTCTGAGCCAAAGCGTCTAAAAGGCCACTGCAGAAAGAAGGAAAATATGGATTTCTTTTCTTGGAGAAATCATTCTAATGTTTTTAATAGTTTTAATTGGTATAAATGCAACCTTGCCTAATCTCTCATATATCCACAGATGTGGATAATATTTGTATGGATAAGATATTTGTGCGTTTACGTGGATAATATTTATGCCTTCAATTTTTACTTACATTTCAATTATATAAGCTGAGGTTTGCTATTAAGCATGAGATTTGAGGCATATAAACAAAATGTTAAACATCAATATACAGACACAGGCTACTGCTTACAGTACACCTACCCATGATTTGGGAACAAGAATAAATGGGAGCCTATAATTTTCAGGGTCAGATAGTTTATGATAGTAATATGAGTAGGCAAAAGTTATACTCACTTCTGAGCCAGACCCTCTAAAAGGCCACTGCAAAAAGAAGGAAAATATAGATTGTTTTTCTTAGAGAAATAGTTTTACTAGGCATTTAAAGTATAAAATTGAAACTTTCATTCTCTCTCATTCAAGTATATACATAGACATGAGTGTGTGTGTATGTGTGTACCCCTGTGTGAGTGACATTTAAGCCCTCGAATCTTTCTGATATTTCAGTTATACTGTGTTTCCCTGAAAATAAGACCTTCCTCCGAAAATATTTAAACACATGCACAGCCGGTACACGCCATTTTGTCTGGTTAGGGCTAGAGAGACAGAGCTGAAAATCAGGTAAGACGGCAAGAGGAGCCCCATCTTGCTCCACGTGCCCCAAAATAATAAGACCTACCCGAAAATAAGGCCAAGCACTTATTTCAGGGTTCAAAAAAAAATAAGACAGGGTCTTATTTTCAGGGAAACACAGTATAATAAGTGCATAGTTGCTTTTGACTGTGAGATATGTTAATTTTTTATCTTCGAAAGAAATCCAAAATAAATCTTCATCTATCTTCTATGTTAATGCACAAAAATGCACGTAAAAAAACAGGCAAAGCTTTGATCGCATAGTCATGGTCTCAATTTGGAGGGGTTTTTTTAATGACACCTTGTGGATACTCATGAAGGCAATCAACAGTTTTCCTAGCAACTGACTTAAGCAATAATCCTCCTGGGTGGGAAGTCATTGAAGCAAAATTTGGGAATCTATAAACATGAAGCCTATTCCTCAACCAAGGCAAATAAAACAAGAAAGCCATGGAGAAGACCATACTTACAGATGGGGGAAGCGGTGGAATAGTTTTTCCAACATAAGAATCATCCCTGAAGCCAAGATTCCCCTATGAAGAAATTCAAAGATATATTACAAACCAGTTCTTTTTGCAACAAAGAAAAGGAAGAGTCTCGGAGTGGGTTTTAAAGAGACCCACAATTGAATCCAAACATAATAAGGTAAAGTTTCCCCTGTCCAGTTATACCCAATTCTAGGGGATGGTGCTCATCTCCATTTCTTAGCCAACGGAGCCAACATCATCTGAAGATGCCATGCATTATGTAGTCATGTGGCCAGCTTGACTATATGCTGATATGCACCGAATGCTGTTACCTTGCCACCAAAGTGGCACTTATTTATCTACTCTCATTTGCATGCTTTCCAATTGCTAGGTCAGCATGAGCTGGAGCTAGTAATGGGAGCTCACTCCATTGCGCAGCACTCAAGTCTCAAACCCAAGTTGTCGGCCTTCCAGCTGACAAGTTCAGTGTCTTGAACCACTGAGCCATTGCACCCCCTCTCCAAACATATGGACCATCTTAAAACCCATCCTAAGCAAGGCTAACAGGCATGCTGGATAATACTAATAAATAATGTTTCCATTCTGCATTTTCTCCGAAAGCTTAAGTGATATATACAGGGGTCTTGCCTAATTTTATTTTTACAGCAACTGTAATTTATTTATTTAGTGTATGGGAATGGCACAGGAGACTACAGTGTTAATACAGAGTAATTGTTTGGCTGCCTAAGAGTGTTAGTCCGTGAGTACTTCCATACTCAGAATGGCTAATATCATTCTGTAGCATCATCCAGGGCTTTTTCCCTCCACCAATGTCACCTGGAATTCAGGTATCACCTTTGGGCAAGTTTGACACTGGTTGGGTTCATACATCCACACAAAGCACCATTATTTTTCCCACCAAAGTGATACCTATTTATCTATTTGCATGTAGCATGCTTTTGAACTGCTAGGTTGACAGAAGGTGAGGCAAGTGACGGGAGCTCATTCCGTCACACAGTGCTAGGATTTGAACCGCCGGAGCACAGAACATCTTGAGTGTCTTTAAGCCACTTTTTACAACAAAGTCTGGGCGGAAGAGTCTGGGAGGGGGTTCTAAGGAGACCCACAACTAAATCCATGCACATGGAGGACCTGCATGTCCCTCTTGGGAAGGCTTACAGATATCTAAAATATGCTAATAAATAATGTTTATATTCAGCATTGCTTCTGAAAGATGTAAATATACTGCAGACTTGCTAAATTTATCCTTACAACATCTGTAAGGAAAGATGCTACAGCTAGTCCTCATTTAGGGACTGCCATAGACAGCGAGTTACACCGGTAATAAAAAGTAGATTTGCAATGGTGACCCACATATTCCATTTTCGCAACATCTTTGTGTCGGTCACATATTCAAAATTACAATTAGTTACTATGCATTCTCCTGTTTCAAATTATAAGCATAATGATTATAAATCAGGGGTGTCAAACTTGATTTCATTGAGGGCCGCATCAGTGTTGTGTTTGACTTTGGGGGGCGCCAGAATGGGCACAGCCACCTTGATGTCATTCGTGTCGGGGGAGCCTGTGGTGGCCCGAAAACTCTACCAGCGAAAACGGGCTCCCAAGCTCCGTTTTTGGCTGCGACGGCCTCCTGCAAGCCTCTGCCAGAGGAAACGGCGCTCGGGAGGGCCTGATGTGGCCCTCATGAACTCCATTTTCACTTGCAGAGGCACTGTGGGCAGGTCCTTTGCTGTTCCCAGGATGGCCCTGCGGGCCAGATCTAAGTACCCCGAAGGCCGTATCCAACCCACAGGCTTTGAGATTGACACCCCTGTTATAAGTCATCATCAGGTAATTTTTTACTTAGCAATAACTTCGCTTGCTGGCCAGAATTGGGGTCACTAAATGAGTTTTCACATTATTTTTATTAATTTAAAAAAGAGTATCTTGATTATAAGATCCTGCACCATCAAGGAATGAAGTGGGGATAGCCCAGATATCTGCCTTCCCTCTCTGTCCTCAAAGACCCTCTGTCTCTTCCCCCCCCCCCCCCCGCTCTTCACTGCAATTCCCCAGGGCTACACTTCACAATGCATCTATCAAATTTGGGAATCTGACTCAACAATTTTCAGAGGTAGTTAGTTTTGGGGGTTCTCTCAAATGGGTATAATATGAGCAGTTTATACTCACCGCTAAGCCGAAGGGTCTCAAAAGCTTCTGGAAAAAGAAGAAAAACACGGATTCTTTAATCTTTAATAGACATTTAAATATATAAAATGCAAGCTTGTATTCTCTCTCATGTAAGCATATACATACATATGGGTGGGTGTGCATAATATTTATAACGCTCCTCCCCAAATCTTTCTGTTATTTCAGTTCCATCTTTCTGAGGTTGGTTAAATGAGGACCCAGATTGTTGGGGGCAACATGCTGACTCTGTAAACCGCTTAGAGAGGGCTGCAAAGCACTGTGAAGTGGTATATAACTCTAAGTGATATTGCTATTGCGATATACCAGCCAAGAGTGGCTTTTAAGTGTGAGGTGATTTCACTCACAAATCTTTCGGATAGTCCAGTTATATTAGATATAATAATTCCATATTAGAAAGACAGAAAGACCATGAGGAAGTAAATAAATACAACAAATAACGGAATGTAGTTTCTAACTAAATACCTGTTTTCCCCAAAATAAGACATCCCTTGATAATATGCCCAATTGGGCTTTTGAGCACTTAGCAATAAGGCCAAGTGCTTATTTCAGGGTTTAAAAAAATATGACAGGGTCTTATTTTTGGGGAAACATGGATAATATATAGACAAGTGATCTCAAAATGAGTGAAAACTTTATTTTGAGTTGTTGGCTTGATCCCCAACTCTTTTGGATCCAGTGGAGTGAATTATGAGCAAATGTATCCTTAGGGTATAGTCCAAAAAGTCAAATAGTGGCAACAGGAATCAAAATTCCATCCATTTTTATGGGCGTTGCACAAAATAATCATGAAAAAAAGCAGGCAAATCTCATGGCTTCCATCTTGACTTTTTTTTTCTTTTTCTTTTTTTTTTTACTGACTTGTGAATGTTCCTGGTAGTGTTCAACCTCTCCACAATTTTCCTATCAGGTGTTTTAACCACAATCCTTCTAGGAGGGAAATAATTGAAGCAGAATTTAGGAATTTCAGACTGTAATCAGGGAGCTGATTCCTCACCAACGGCAAAGGAAGTATGAAGACCAAGGAGAAGATCATACTTACAAGCACAGAGTGCCGTACAATAGATTTTAAAATATGAGCCTCCTCCCGGAAGCCCGGGTTCTCCTAGAGAAATTCAAAATTCAAATTACAAACTAGTTTTTACTGCAACAAAGAGAAGGAAGAGTCTGGGAGGAGAATCTAAAGAGACCTGCAGTTGAATCCAAGCACATGGAGGACCTTAAAATCCCTAAATAAGACTTACAGCATCCCGGATAATATTAATAAATAAATGTTTACCATCTGAATTTTCTCTGAAAGCTGTAAATGGTACATACAGAGGATTTGCATAATTTTATCCTTACAATAAAAAGGGACGCAGTGGCTCAGTGGCTAACACACTGAGCTTGTCGATCAAAAGGTCGGCAGTTCAGTAGTTTGAATCCCTAGTGCTGCATAACGGGTGAGCACTTGTTACTTGCCCCAGCTTCTGCCAACCTAGCAGTTCGAAAGCACGTAAAAAATGCAAGTAGAAAAACAGGGACCACCTTTGGTGGGAAGGTAACAGCGTTCCGTGCGCCTTTGGCGTTGAGTCATGCCGGCCACATGACCACGGAGCCGTCTTCAGACAGCGCTGGCTCTTCGGCTTTGAAACGGAGATGAGCACCGCCCCCTAGAGTCAGGAATGAGTAGCACTAATGTGCGAGGGGAACCTTTACCTTTACCTTATCCTTACAATAACTGTAAGGAAAGATGCGACAGGTAGTCCTTCTTTAGCGACTGCTACAGGCAATGAATCACAACAGTGATTCTTTAAAAACGTTGCAACCAAAGCCCTCATTTACAACGTTGTCAGCATCTTTCACAGGTTCCCATTACAGTCAGTTAATAAGCATTGTTGTGAGCACATTCATGTGATTTTTCATGTAACAATCGGTTTCTTGCTGGTCCCAGTGACAGTCACTAAATGAGGACTATCAGTGAGGGCTACCTGTACGGGTATTCACTTTGTTGTTATGAATTTTTTAAGTGTCTTTTGATTGTAAGATCCTACAGCAGCAAGGAATGAAGTGGGGATATTTCAGATATCTGACTTCCTTTTCTCTCTCCAAGCAGCTTATGTCTCCCCACTTCAGTACAATCCCCCAGGGGTACACTTCACAGAATGCCTACCGCAGACTTGGGACCATCTACTCCTGAATGGCACCCTAGGATTTTCAGGGCTGGTTAGTTTTGGGGGTTCTCTCAAACGAGTACAATACGAGCAGGCAAAAGTTATACTCACTTCTGAGCCAAAGCGTCTAAAAGGCCACTGCACAAAAGAAAAATATGGATTTTATTCTTGGAGAAACAGTTCTAATGTTTTTAATAGTTTTAATTGGTATAAATGCAACCTTGC
>WNWU01000046.1:5050054-5094583 GCA_012654045.1 Ptyas mucosa | reverse complement strand
GAGAAGAGAAGAGAAGAGAAGAGAAGAGAAGAGAAGAGAAGAGAAGAGAAGAGAAGAGAAGAGAAGAGAAGAGAAGAGAAGAGAAGAGGGGACCTGTATAATTCCCCTTGTAACTGGGGAATTCCACATATCTTAAAGTCCACATATCTTAAAATTGTCCAAGTTGAATACTAGTATCTTAGAGCAACAAAATTCCTCTCAATTACACTGCTCATATCTGCTTATACAAAATTCAAAATAGGATAAATTGGAGAGTGAGGTCCATGACACAGGAACTATTAGAAACCTAAGCAACATGCAGACCAACAAACAAAGGTTTCCTTATTTCCCTGGTCACTATAGATCAGGACCCAACTATAACAATTTGGGGGGAGAAAGCAACAATTCTACATTTTGCCATCTTTGCCCTCTTTGAGTGCAGGGAAAGGATATTTTTGATATTTAGGGGCAGCTGAAACTTCTCCCACCTTCAAGAGTACCTGTCACACTTTCATACTCACTGTGCTGGGATAGTCAGGGGAAGCTATTCCAGGATAAATAGAAGAGGGTGGATAGTAATGAGGGACGACCGGTGCAAATGGTTGTGCAGCAACAGGTAACAGTTGTTCAGCAGTGCCTACATCAGAATAGTCTTGAGGGTAACTAGGGTAGCCTTGAGGATAAAACAGGTAGCCTTGTGGAAAATCAAGGTAGCCATAGGTGGATAGGTAAGGCCGACGATGCTGCAGAACAAAACAATCAAAAGAGAACAACCAAAATAGAGTCACTAATCTCAATTGTTTCCAACAATCGTCATTAAAAAAAATGAACTATCTCATGAACTATTCTGAAGCCCATGGATGTATCTCCTGTTAGAGGCTGTCCTACAGAGATGGGTGACATGCGTTTTCCTATGTCCCAGGACATGTCTCTTCCAGGGCGGGTTCTAAAAATTTTTATTACCGGTTCTGTGGGCGTGGCTTGATGGTCATGTGACAATTATTTAGGATTTAGCAGAGGTACTGGTCTACCAGGCTTTTAACTGCTTGCAGAGCTGTACCGATCTACTCATGTATTTTTGCAGGCACTGATCTACTCATTTATTTTTGCAGGCACTGGTCTACTCATTTGTTTTCATTTAACACTCATCAGCTGTAGGGCGGCCCTTTGAAGCCCCGCGGCAAGAGTTTAAACAGTTTTTTCCCTCTAGCCATCAACTGGGACTCAGGAGGCAGCAATAGATTGGGGGTGGGGCCAAATAAAAGGTAAGAATAATACGGGTGGGGGAGTGCAGGGGGGCGGGGGGGGCAGAACCGGTTCGGTGACATCATATCATCACCATTACCCGCTCGGGAGAACCGGGCCAAACCAGAAGGAACCAACCACTGGTCTCTTCCTACTGTGGTGGCGTACAGTTCCCAGCAGCAACACAACCTGAAACTACCGGGAACCTGCATCCCAAATATTTACCAGGTTCAAAGGACTTCCACAGCATACTTTAAAAGTTGAGATTATTCTCAAAGGATTCCTTCTGGGCTCCTGTAAACAATAAACACCTAAGTGTAAACTTTAAAAATGACAATCGTATCACAGACCTAACCTGGATGGACTTGTGCAGAGAACAGGGAGCTGACTGCATAGAAAAAGTTGAGAAATTAAATCCACAGCAAGAGTTTGGATTTGGGGGCTGTTGAGGGAAACAGATATGGACCTCCCGCCTTCCCCAATTACTTTCCAGCAAGCAGAGACTTCAAATGTTTCCTGCACTGACAGAAAAGATTGTTATGAGCTGTTTTTGGCTAAATGAAGAGTGAAGGTCCAGAATGGCTGTGGTTCTAGAATCTATTGAGAACCATAGTTGTGGTCCAATGAAAAAGTCAATCAACGGTTGAAATTACTAAATAAGGGAAAAGGGGAGGGGGGTAAATCTTGCACCTCATATTCTGTGGCAATAAAACTATGTTTTTCTATACTAGGGGTGTCAAACTCAAGGCCTGTGGGCCAGATGCGGCCTGCAATGTGATCGGATCTGGCCCATGGGGCCACGGGTGGGTTCTAAATTTTTTTACTACTGGTTCTGTGGGCGTGGCTTATTTTGTGGGTGTGGCTTGATGGTCATGTGACAATTCTTTAGGATTTAGCAGAGGTACTGGTCTACCAGGCTTTTAACTGCTTGTAGAGCTGTACCGATCTACCCATTTGTTTTTTGAGTGCACTGGTCTACCACACACTGCCTTTTATCACTGATCAGCTGTAGGGCGGTCCTTTGAATCCCCATGGCAAGAGTTTAAACAGTTTTTTTCCTTCCAGCCAATCAGCTGGGACTTGGGAGGCAGTGAAAAATTGGGGGCGGGGCCAAATAAAAGGTAAGAATAACGTGGGGGGGGGGGAGGGCCCAGCTCCCAAACAAAGAGAACCGGTTCGGTGATGTCATATCGTCACTGCTACCAGCTCGATCGAACCGGGCCGAACCGGGGGGAACCCACCACTGCATGGGGCCATCCTGGAAAATGTAAGGGAACAGCCCATGTCACTTCGGCCTGGTCTACCCAATACAAAGAGGAAACATCGGGGCAGCGTGGCTTCAGCCCAGTCTACCCAATGCAAAGAGGAACCATGCCAGCAGTTTGGAAAGTGGCATCAAACTGGCCATGCCCACCCAGTCAGCCACACCTAGTGAGTAGCATCAAGCTGGTCATGCCCACCCAGTCAACCATGCCCACCCAGCCCCCCCGAAGTCAAGCCCTGATGCTGCCCTCAATAAAATTGAGTTTGACACCCCCTGATCTATACGGTTCAGGGAGCTTCTCACTTTTAACAAAGTGAAGCCGCTCTTCCAGGAGGGAGGAGATAAGGGTTGGCTGCCCATTCTCTGCCTTTCCTGGTTCACTACCCAAAGGAGGCTTCTTAGCAATGGCAGTACCAACTCCATTTCTGCTACCAAGCAGCAGATCCAAAGGTGTTGGGGGGGGGGGCAAAGAAAAAAAGGGCATTGGTGATGCCACCTATACCCTTTTGCCCCTGGGCATTGCTGAAGAAGTACTCTAAAGCAGGGGTCCTTAACCATTGGGCTATGGACCAGTATCTGGCCTGTTAGAAACCAGGCTGTACTTCTGAAGGGGAGCAGTGGTGAATGAGCAAAGTAATGCGCTTGAATCATACCAAAACCATATCACCACGCACCCTGGTCCATGGAAAAATTGCCTTCCATGAAATCGATCCCTGGTTCTGAAAAGATTGCGGCCCACTGCTCTAAAGTTTCTCTTAGCAGCTGTTGTGGCCCACCAGCAGAGCTGGTGGCAGACTCAGACAGTGAGGAGGTTGGGGAGAAACATGGGCCAGTCCTGGGGTCTGTGGAAGACTCTGATGAGTGCTCTGCGTTGGAGGCAGAGAGGGGGTCAGGGCCATTCAACAGTTATCAGCTGCCTTCGGAGTCAGATATCAGTGAGGCAGAAGAACAGCTGGAGTCTGTTCCTGATGTGTGCATGCACAGAGCTGCCAGGAAAAGGGAACAGCTAAGGAACAAGGGCCGACTCGGGAGTAAAGGCACAGATGGACGGTGAATGGGCCCTTCCATAGGGAATAAAGAAGAGCGAATGGGGAGAGGAATTTGCAGGAGACAATTAGTTCAATTCCTTAGGGTTAAGATCTGTTCCTGACTTCTTGCCAAGTAATTGCTGTTCCAGCATTGCGTTTGGAAGATATCGGCCTGGCAACTCTCCAAGCCTGATAAAGGTCTGTAGTCGTGAAATCTCA
Organism: Ptyas mucosa; assembly: GCA_012654045.1. Taxonomy (NCBI): domain Eukaryota; kingdom Metazoa; phylum Chordata; class Lepidosauria; order Squamata; family Colubridae; genus Ptyas; species Ptyas mucosa. The sequence continues at coordinate 5,090,848 of WNWU01000046.1, read as the reverse complement.
TGAAAGACTGTTAGCTGGGACTTTATGGAATGGAATTCCCTTTAACCTAAATAAAAGAGATTTTATCACCTCATTCATGGTCTTGGGAGGCCGGGTCAGAACAGCAGCCCAGACATGTTGGCTGTTCCCAGAACTGTGTGTCTTTCTGAAATAAACTATTGCCACATGGTTTTCAAGTTTATTAATATAGCTGCTAATTGTTCTTCTTCACTTTAAAAAATTGTTCCTCTAACCAAACCAACCTTCGGAATATATTTACACTTTTTCCCCCCCATGAAACTTACCCAATGCCTCTTTTGGTCAAAGATATTTTTGCAGACTTCGACTAATTTCTAATATAAAAAAAGGGGGGGGGAAGACACATCAAGAGTTACTTTGCGTTGTATTTTCCTTCAAATTGGAGAAATGAAGCCATTATTTCTATTACCTAAGACTCCCTTTATGCCTCCAGGAACCAGTAAAAAATTAAAGCTGTTTTTGGGTCAAATGATGCTCCCGTTGACTTCAGGGGAAGGACTACAGAGTTTGTTTGGCAGTGTCAAGGAGTGACTTGCCTAAAAGACACTTCTGAAGTTCTCTGATCTTCACCCATCCAAATTCTAACCAGGTCCAACGCTGCTTAGCTTAATATATTGCTATCTGTTATTTTAAATCATGGTGGGTTTTATATGTCTCTAATACAAAGCCAAAAGTGTGGCTGTCATATTTCACACCAGATGCAGAGTTGGTATTCAGCCGGTTCGGATCAGTTCAGGCGAACCGGTACCTACCATCGCTACTACCAGTCTTATTTTAGGACTATGCCGTCCTATTTAGCCACATTTCCAAGCTGTGTGCATGCGTGGAAGCTGTGCGTGTGAGCAAAGCATAAGTGTGGAAGGGTGTGAGCATGCATGCTCGCACTCACATTTTTGGTACTGGGCTGTAGATAAATTATATGAATCCCAACCCGGACCAGATGTGTCAAGTGATGCTCCCATTGACTTCAGGGGAAGAACTACAAAGTTTCTTTGGCAGTATTAGGCAAGTGGCTTCCCAGTTTAAAATACATCTCGGATGTTCCCTGGTCTTCACCCATTCAAATTCTAACCAGGCCCAACACTGCTTAGCTTAATATCGGGCCATTGTTATTTTAAATCATGATGAGTTTTATATGTCTGTAATACAAAGCCAAAACTGTGGCTGTCATATTTCACACTAGCTGCTTGAACACTTAGTGCTATCCATGAATCTGACCAATGTTTGTTCAACTTGAGGTGGGGATGGGAATTAAACTTAATGCTTCTGTTCATTTCAAATGTTCCACCTGTATTTGTTTTTTGGGTAAACTAGGGTAAGAGAGAAGAAAAGGAAGTATTCAGATTTCAATATGAATCTCTCTGTTCCCTCTCATCTGCTCCACTATCCACTCTGCCAGAGTGAATGAAAAAAAAAATGAATGAGTGAGTTAATAAATGAAAATTTTATAGACCAAATACAGCAGCGTCAAAGCTGCTGCAAAGCCTTAAATTTGGTTTTAAGACTAAAGCAACATGTTTAAAGTCACTCATATGTCACAACACCGAATTTAACAGCATTTAGTTTCTATACGATGACAAAAGAGAAACGTCGTAGTCACGTAGTAGACCACTAATTATTTTAACTAATTACTTCAATTACTTTAACTATTAAAACACGCTAACCTGTTTAATACACAAAGGAATGCCATTTTCTCTGACAGACTTGGCTGTGAGAGGAAAGAGGATATTTGACATTAAGTGAAGATTTGAACGGAATCTCTCTGCACTAAGTTTGTTTTTTTCTGGTATTGAAAGCAGTAAATGATAATAAATATTTCCATATACTTACGCTCATCAAATGGATCTAACCAAAAAAAAAAAAAGACACGATATTTAGAAAGGATCTTTTACTCTTGTTTAATTGTACTTCCGCTTGCTGCATGCTAGAACCAACTTTTTAGAGGCAGAGGATTCCCAGTCTTTTTAACACATTCCATGTTTTTGTTTAGGTAGTTCTCATTTAGTGAACATAATTGGGATCGGCAACTCAGTTGCTAAGTGATGCGGTTACTAATTGCAAAATCACATGGCCATGGCTGCGTCTACGATATTACTTCAGCTTTCCTTTGCTGTATAGTGCGAAAACTATACAATGCAAGCAGCTGGGTGATCCCAAATGGTGGGTGGTTCCAGAAAGAGAGCTCCTAATAATGTAAAATAAAGAGAATGCCACTCTTTTTAAAATGTTGTTTTACACATAGAAGAAAAGATGGAAGAACTGAGGGGAAAGCACCAGAGACTCGTTGGTGGAACCTGCATAAATGTGTTGTGGCCACCAGCCCTTCCAGCACCAGAATCAGAGGAAGAGGAGGAGACATGGGAGTCAGGGTCAACATCAAGGCAACCGAGAGCTCTGAAGGGGAAGAGGGAATGGACCTGGCAGAGAGAGAGAGACAGAGGCAGAGCCTGGGCCATCCGTCAGCCCTCAGATGCAGAGCCAACAGCACCCAGGTCTGGAAGTGGCTGATGAAGAAGAGGAGGAACAGTTGGGTCCAGTGCCTGACGCACGGATGCACAGAAAGCAGAGGAGAGAAGAGCAAGGGAAATCTATGGGCTGGTCCTTGGGATGGAAGAGCCACCCCTGCTAGTGAAGTCCCCACTCTAGCTCTGGGGATAAAAGGCAGGGGACACAGATGAATAAGTGTGGCAGACAAGTGTTCATCTTCCAGCCGGACAGACTTGTTAGCCTGCGGTGAGAACTTTTTTGCCGGGACTGTCGGCATTCCTAATAAAGTAATCTTTGAGTTCACGTCAGAGGATTTGTCATGTTTGAGAAGCTGGATCAGAACAAAATGCTTGTGAATTAAGCAAAGAAACCGCTCAATCAAATCTTGCTGGATGTACTGACCTGTTGGATGTTTCTTGGCCTCTTTTGTTTGTCTGCTTTTTACCATCAACACAAAACTGCTAACTGAGTTCTTCTAGAGAACTGAAGCTATGTGGCATTAACGCAGTGACAATCTCTTTATTCTTTAAGGGCAAAGTTCCCTCTCTATGTCATGCATGGTGCATGCAGTTCAAATGGTGGGCACAATCCGTATGTCAAACTGTGTCCAAAAAGAGAATTTTTATCTTTTTCCTTTTAATTTTCTTTTAATCTGTTACTACTTTTACTGTAGACTTTTTAATCTATTTTTCCTTCTCCTTTTTTTTTTTTAAACAATGTAATAATGTAATCTTTTAATAACACTTCCACTTGAATTGTTTGAATCTGGTTGTTTAAATTTTAGAAAAAAATGCAGCATATACTTAGCCAGGGGTGAAATGCTTCCGGTTCGGACCGGCTCGGGCAAGTAGGTAGTAATGGCGGCGGGCAGTTCGGAGAACCGGTAGCAAAAATCCCTGCCCCCGCCCCCATGCCCAGCTGAGCCACGTGATCATCAGAGCCTTTTTTTTTCTTTTAAATGGCTCTGACGAGCCGAGCTCTGACGATCCCAGCTGAGTTGCCTGCTGATCAGGCAACTCAGCTTGGATCGTCGGAGCCTTTTGAAAGCATTTTTTTACATGGTTTTACATGTAAAAAATGGTTTTAAAACTTAAAAAAAAAAATTGGCCACGCCCACCCAGTCACATTACCCCACCACCACCAAGCCACGCCCACAGAACCGGTAGTAACAAATTTTAGATTTCACCCCTGCACTTAGCCATACACTTCGATTATTCAATGCTTATCTTCTCCTTCTGCTCTGAAGCTGGAGTTTAAATGTTCTATCTCAGGGGTTCCCAAACTTGGCCGCTTTAAGACTTGTGGACTTCGACTCCCAGAATTCTCCAGCCAGCTATAATTCTGGGAGTCGAAGTCCACAAGTCTTAAAGCGGCCAAGTTTGGGAACCCCTGTTCTATCTGATTCCTAAATTTTACTCTGAAAGAAAGCTTGTTGATTTTTTTCTTCTGCAAGGGGACACGTCTGAGATTCCAGAGCAATCAGAATGCAAAGGGAACAGGCATCCAAAACTGGTTAAAAAAACCCAACAAGATAAGATACTCACCAGCTTTTCAGGCCTACAGCGATCCTATGGACAAACACCACACACACAAAGACAGAGAGTGAGAGGACAAATATTTTTCTTCCTGTCCATTTTTCCATAAAGAGTGAAAAGGCCTGCAAAGAGCATTTTATAATCCTCTAATCTGGGAATCATAGGACATGGTGGCTCAGTGGCTAAGACGCTGAGCTTGTCGATCGAAAGGTCGGCAGTTCAGCGGTTCGAATCCCTAGTGCCGCATAACGGGGTGAGCTCCCATTCCTTATCCCAGCTTCGGCTTTCAAACAGAGATGACCACCGTCCCCTAGAGTCAGGAACGACTAGTTCATATGTGCGAGGGGAACCTTTACCTTTACCTTTAATCTGGGAAAGGGCAGCTAAAGATGAGAGGTCAGTTGTGGCCTGCACAGCATCAGGACCACAAGAGTAATAACAGATGGGGAGTAACATTCTTCTCCTCTTAAATAGAGGTTGCAGGAAAAAAATGCTGCTACTTGCCTTGGAAGTAATGCAGAGTTGTCACATCTCTCTGCCTTCCTTCCCTGTCTTGGAGAAGTCTCTGTCTCCCTTTCCCCCTTTCACCCCAAAAGCTAAGATCCACAATTCACCTACTCCAGATTTGGGAGCACCTACTACCGGAATGGGACCCTACGATTTTCAAGGCCAGATAGTTTGGGGGATTCTCTGAAATGGGTATAATATGAGCAGGCAAAGGTTATACTCACTGCTGAATCGAAGTGTCTAAAAGGCCACTGCAGAAAGAAGAAAAAACATGGATTTCTTTCTTGGTGAAACAGTTTTAATAGACATTTAAATCGGGGGTGGTATTCACTTACTTTTGCTACCGGTTTGCAAATGTGAGCGTTCACGTGCCATCTCCGTGCAAATTTTGAGCAGTTCAGAGAACCGGCAAATACCACCTCTGGCTGGCCCCAGAGTAGGATGAGAATGGAGATTTTGCAATATCCTTCCCCCCAGGAGTGAGGAGGTAATGGGGATTTTGCAGTATCCTTCCCCTGGAGTGGGATGGGAATGGGGATTTTGCAGTATCCTTTCCCTGGAGTGGGATGGGAATGGGGATTTTGCAGTATCCTTTCCCTGGAGTGGGGAGGGAATGGGGATTTTGCAATATCCTTCCACCAGGAGTGGGGAGGGAATGGGGATTTTTTTTTTAAAAATTGATTTATATGCCACCCTTCTCCGGAGACTCAGGGCGGCTTACAGTACGTTAAGCAATAACCTTCATACTTTTGTATATTTATACAAAGTCAGCTTATTGCCCCCACAATCTGGGTCCTCATTTCACCTACCTTAGAAAGGATGGAAGGCTGAGTCAACCTTGAGCCTGGTGGGATTTGAACTTGCAGTAATTGCAAGCAGCTGATCTTAATAACAGTGAATTAGTCCACTGTGCCACCAGGACTCCTTCCCCTGGAGTGGGGAGGGAATGGGGATTTTGCATTATCCTTCCCCTGCCACAGCCATCAAGCCACGCCCACAGAACCGGTAGTAAAAAAAAAATGGATTTCACCACTGCCCTCCGTGGATTTGCAGAGCGTCAAAAACGGGATGAGATTACATCCAGGCGGGTGGGCGGAGCCTCCCGCAGCCACTGCTATCAGTTCGCCCGATCCAGATAGAACTGGCTAAATACCACCACCAATTTAACTGTATAAAAGGCAAACATCCATTCTCCCTCTCTCTCTCTCATACATACAAATGTGTGTGTGTGCATAATATTTTGGTGCTCAGATCTTCTTTATATTTCTGCCTAAAGGTTCATAGTTATTTTTAAGTCTGAGATGGGCAGCTTATAAATTACATGAATAAAATAATAAACATCTATATATAGACCCGAATGTAGAGATAAAGATACCTCACAATACATCTTCACCAGATTTGGGAGCAGGACTAAATGGGAGCCTAGGATTTCCAGAGCCAGATATTTGGGAGGGGTGGGGGGATTTCTCTCTAATGTGTATAGTTTGAACAGGCAAAGGTTATACTCACTGCTGAGCCAAAGTGCTTAGGAAACCACTGCAGGAGGAAGAAAAACATGGATTTTTTTCTTAGTGAAGTAATATTCGTAGATGTTTAAATGGTATGAAATGCAAATCTGCAGTCTCTCTCTCTCTCTCTCTCTCTCTTTCTCTCTCTCATAAGAATATACACGCACATGGGCATATCACCATAATATTTATGCCACAAAAACTTTCTTATATTTCCGTAAACTAGACTTATTTTTAGGGTTAGGGTTAGGGTTAGAGACAAAGAACTTGAACCAAAGTATTTTTCACGAATAATTATGCACATTTAGAAAAATGGAGAGTAAAAATAGCAAAATATATACAGAGGCGAGCAGAATTTTTTTAAAATGCTAAACAAGGCTGCCAGCTCTAAAAGCATACTTTATCACAAAAAAAACCACACCCCAATATTAAGTAGCTAAAGAAAAAAAAATAAAAAATAAAAACAAAATATTCAAGCTTTAAAACAGCAACATCTTCTCAAAAGACACTGCTTTGTTTCAGAATACAGTACAGTGTATAACCCAGGGGTGAAATCCAGCAGGTTTTGATAGGATCTGGAGAACCAGTAGCGGAAATTTTGAGCAATTCGGAGAACTGGCAGGGGAAATTTTGAGTAGTTCAGAGAACTGGCAAATATCACCTCTGGCTGGACCCAGAGTGGGGAGGGAATAGGGATTTTGCAGTACCCTTTCCCCTGGAGTGGGGTGGGAATGGAGATTTTGCAGTGTCCTTCCCCTACCATGCCCACCAAGCCATGCCCACCAAGCCACGCCCACAGAACCGGTAGTAAAAAAAGTTTGGATTTCACCACTGGCATACCCTCTTTATCAATGAGTCAGTAAATAAATGCACCATGTAACTAAACATAGTTTCTAAGTAAATAAATACGGAGAAGTGACATCAAAATGGATGAGAACAATATTGTGTCCATTCAAAGCCCAATGTTTTTAGATGCAGAGGAATGAAATGTGAGCAAAGGTAACCTCAGGGTATGGTCAAAAAATCAAGACGATGGCTAGAGTGATGAAAGCTCCATCCATTATTTTATGCTTGTCAATTTATTTATTTATTTTAAAATATCCCTTGTGGATACTCTTGATAGTCACAAAACTCTCAACAGCTATCTTAATCCCCCAGCATTTCTAGGTAGGAAGTAATTGAAACAGAATTTGGGAATCTCAGAGTATAAGCAGGTAATCTATTTCCCAACAGAGGCAAAGATAATAGACGGCCATGAAGAAGATCATACTTACAAATGGAGGGTGCCACAGAATAGAGTTTCCAATATATGCATCACTCCTGAAGCCAGGGTTCCCCTACAGAAATTGAAAGATACATTACAATCCAGTTCTTTCTGCAACAGAGAGAAGGAAGAGTCTGGGAGGGGATTTTAAGGAGACCCACAGCCAAACGCACACATATGGATGACCTTAATCTCCTTCCTAGGCGAGGCTTACAAGGATCCTGGATGTTACTGATAAATAATATTTACATTCTGTATGCCTTCTAAAAGACATACATGGCATACACTGGAGTCTTGCTTACTGTTATCCTTACAATAACTCTAAGAAAGCTCGCTACCGGCAGTCCTTGTTTAGCAACTGCTTCAGACAATGAATTATAGGAGTGATAAAAAAAATAATAATACTCTGAGACCAGTGGCTGTGGTTACAATTTTCGCAGCATCTTTTTCCCACCATTACATGTGGTCAGTACTCACTGTCCTGTATCAAATTGTAAGCATAGTCACAGTTATGTGATTTTTCACTTAGCAATCCCTTTACTTGCTGGTCCCATTTAAGGTCACTAAATCGGGAGTACTAATTTTTCACATTGTTTTAAGTGCCTCTGTTATAAAATCTTGTAGCAGCAAGGAACGAGGTGGGGATATCCCAGATTTCTACCTTCCTTCTCTGTCTCTATCTCCTGTCTTCAACACAATTCCCCAGGGCTACACTTCATACAATGGTGGGATTCAGCCGGTTCGGTTTGGTTTGGGCGAACCGGTAGTTAAATTGCTGGCTGGCCCCTCCTCTCGCCACCCGTTCCACACACCCCGTTTTGGCTCCCAGGTAAGTGCAGGGAGGCCTACTAGGCACAAAATTGGGTGTAGGTGGGGAGGCGGCATGCCTCTTCCCCACCCCCACCCCGTGGCCCATTTTTGCTCCCAGGGGGTTGAAGAAGGTCAAGTGCTGCCTGTCACACCCCTAGCCATGCCCACCATGGCCACACTGGTCATTAGGGCAGAGAACCGGTTGTTAAATTATTTGAATCCTACCACTGACTTCATAGTATACCTATCCCAGATTTAGGAGCACCTACCTCTGAATGGGACCCTGCAATTTTCAGGGCCAAATAGCTTTGGGGAAATTCTCTTAAATGGATACAAGAGGAACAGAGGCAAAGGTTGTTATGCTCACAGCTAAGCCAAACTGTCTAAAAGGCCACTATAGAAAGAAAGGAAAATGGATTCCATTTTTGGCGAAACAGTTTTAATAGATATTTAACTGTATAAAATACAAACTTATAATTTCTCTCTTATATGATCATACACATACATATGGTACACAAATCTTTCCAATTCATGCCAAATCTTTCTGATATTTCAGTTATAGAATAAATTATATAAGTCTGGAGTTGCTTTTAAGTGTGCGATGGGAGGCATATAAATGTAATAAATAAAATAATAAATATGTATATAGATACATAGATCATATTTGGAATATAAAAAAATCAAAAATCCATTTATATATCTGTTCTTTCTCTAACATAGTTAACTAAGTATCTTGGAGGGGATTTAGAGGAAGCTCATATATCATTTAGGACAAGAAGCAATGGGTGGAAACTAATCAAGGAGAGAAGCAACTTAGAACTAAGGAGAAATTCCCTTAGTTCCAGCGGAACAACTTGCCTCCAGAAATTGTAAATGCTCCAACACTGGAAATTTTTAAGAAGATGTTGGATAATCATTTGTCTGACATGGTATAGGGTTTCCTGCCTAAGCAGGGGATTGGACTAAAAGACCTCCAAGGTCCCTTCCAACTGTGTTATTCTATTCTATTCATTTCCCTTAGCATCTTTTGTATGAAAGTTTAAATTTCTGAAATTAATTATTTCTCTGGGGTTCAGTTCTGACGACCATGGTGGACCTTTGGGTGAGCAAGGTATGAAGCTCGGTTGTGCCACATTGGAAGACAGTCAGAATTTGACACACCAGCTGCCCTTTGTGGCTGTGTGATCTCGTTTCCCAGCTTGTCCTGATGAGTTCTGACAGCAGTCAAAATATCAAAATACATATAAACAAGAAACAGTTTTACTTACTGGAGGTGGAAGAACTGGAATATAATGCTGCAGGGGAAAACAATAATCACCCATTACATGATCTTGTTTTAGCCTGATGCATGTGGTCATATAAAACATTATAAAATGTAGTAGAAGCAATAAATGTATGGATGGAAGGAAAGGATGCAAGCATTTAAACTGGCTAAACATAACAAAAGGGGCATACAATTAATCAATGGAATTAATTAATTAATTAATTAATTAATGATTAATTAATGGAAATTATGGCCTGGCATTCCAATTGATAGGAAGCGTAAATCAAACAAAACATATTTTAGCTCAGTATATGACTCCAATTAACTTTTGTTGCAATTTACACACACTTACACAACGCAACTTCATTATTAAATGGTGCAAAAAAAAAATCTTCTGCTCATAATAGAATCATTAATTTGAGGCAGATTAATCAGTGTAATTGAATATTTGAAATCCCTTTGAAACTTTGTAGGATCCAATGGGTTTATCTAATTACATATGCATTTGATAGGGTAAACTGGATCACCTTCGCGAAATTTTACCAAATCCCTATTTGTTTTGTCTAAGATTTCAGTAGGACCCAAGAGTGACCTGCTTAGTCTGGGATTAACTCACAGAATTTGAGTCACAGGGGTTCCTCTGTCATCCTACAAATTACCTTTCCTAAAATGCAGGTTTCCTCTCACCTGGGCATCTGTGCTGAGCACAGAAATCAACAAAGCAGCACCCACGAAGGACAGCTTCATTTTTCTCAGCTGGTGGATTCGTTCCCCAAATAAGAAAGTGTCCTAAGTATGAACAGATGGGTTAAGGATAGATCTTTATTGATGTATCAGCACAAGCCAGACTGCCCAAACTGAAAGGAACAATTAATGATGCCTTCAAATTACCTGTTGAGAAAGGTAAGAAGGGTTCAATCACAAGGAAAGATCTGGTGCCAACTGAAACATTCCTCCACCCTCTATGTTATTTTTTTTGAGAATGACCTTGACTTGCAAGAAAATATTGATGTAACGTCACCCTCTAATTTATCTGATAATGCAAAGTGAAGAGATTCTGAAAGGTCATTTGTGACCTTTCAAAACCTTTTTCCTGGTTTGTTTTATCCTTCAATCATCTTATCTTTCTCTCATCTTTTGATTGTCTTATCTTAGTTCCTGGGATTGATTTTCATTCTCGGTGGGAAGGGTGTTTGAGGGGGGAGAGAGCTTCATTTGCCAGTTTTCATGCATCTGTTTTAAATATCTGAATTGTAGGATGGACAACTAGTTTGAGGAAATTCAAAATGTTAGAAAAGGGGGATATGAAACCACTACCTGGACTGCTTTAAAAGCCAGATTCAGAGCTCTAATTAGTTAATTAATTATTTTCTATCAAGCCAGTGTCAACTTTTAGTAGCAACATAGATAGACTTTCTCCAGGACTGGTCCTTACTTTTTATTTTTTTTATTAATCATATTTCTATGCCACCCACTCTCCGAGGACTCTGGGTGGCTTACAACAATCAACAGTATACTAAATAGCATATTGCCCCTAACAATCTGGGTCCTCATTTTACCCACCTTGGAAGGATGGAAGGCTGAGTCACCCTTGAGCCAGTGAGATTTGATCTGCTGATCTGCTGAACTAGCAGTCAGATGAAGTAGCTGCAGTACAGCACTCTAATCACTGCACCACCTCGGCTCTTGTTAACCTGAAGTATGGCACTCATCACCCCTGAAACCAAGTCCATCTATGTTGCTGCTGATCTGCTTCTCTTTCAGAGGTTGCAATAAAGAAGAGGGAGTCAAGTTATTTACCAAAGCACCTGAGGACAGGACAAGAAGCAACGGGTGGAAACTAATCAAGGAGAGAAGCAACCTAGAACTAAGGAGAAATTTCTTGACAGAACAATTAATCAGTGGAACAACCTGCCTCCAGATATTGTGAGTGCTCTAACTCTGGAAATTTTTAAAGAAGAGATTGGATAACCATTTGTCTGAAATGATATAGGGTTTCCTGCCTAAGCAGGAGTTGGACTAGAAGACCTTCAAGGTCCCTTCCAACTCTGTTATTCTAATTCTTTCCTTTCATGATTCCTACCATTAGAGAGAGTTCTTCACATGTGTCCCAGGTAGAATAATTTGAACCTAATCATATGTGTCTTAAGTGAGAACTCTGGTTTGATTTTTTTGGATAATCTGTTGTTTGTTTGTTTTCTAGGCTGTCCATAGTTTTCTTAGGAATTTTCTCCAAGCCCAAAAGTGTTAATACTCTTCCTATCCTGCTTCTTGAAAGTCCCTTTTTTCCTTCCTTCCAGAGAGTGTCACAGGAAATACCATTCCTTGCACTAATCTGATCTTCATTGGAATAGACACATCATAAGATCCAAATATCTATTCAATGGCCTTCACTGCTTCATGCTAAGTGCTAGGATGTGGCATATCTCTTGAATGCTTGTTCATCATTCTGTAGATCCAGCAGGTTCTGATTTTGTGTAGTTTGGAGAACTGGCAAATATCACCTCTGGCTGGCCCCAGAATTGGGTGGGAATGGAGATTTTGCAATATCCTTCCCCTAGGAGTGGGAGAGAATGGAGATTTTGCAGTATCCTTCCCCTGAAGTGGAGTGGGAATGGAGATTTTGCAGGATTCCTTCCCTGCCATGCCCACCAAGCCACACCATGCCCACCAAGCCATGCCCACAGAACCGATAGTAAAAAAAATTGGATTTCACCATTGCTGTAGATGGATGGTCATAAGGCACAGAGGCTATCCACCAATTCAATATTTCCATGGTCAGTGATAAGGCTGACTTTTGTACCCGTTTTCTTGAATAAGTGCTCTAGAAATTTCCAAATCCTCAGTCTTTTAGGCACTTCTATCTCTGTACTTTGGAATAGCATAGCATAGCAATAGCATATAGACTTATATACCACTTCACAGTGCTTTACAGCCCTCTCTAAACAGTTTACAGAGTCAGCATATTGCTCCCAACAATTTGGGTCCTCAGTTTACCGACCTCAGAAGGATGGAAGGCTGAGTTGACCTTGAACCGGTGAGATTCGAACTGCCAAATTGGGTGCAGCCAGAAGTCTGCAGAAATAGCCTGCAGTACTGCACTCTAACCACTGCACCACTGCGGCAATAGATTTGATATAAATCAGTTCCACTCTCTATGGGTTAAACAATGAAGCCTAAACAGCTATAACCTTCTTTTTTTTTATTTTTTTTTAATTAAAAAGGATACCATTTAAAGGCAAAATGCATCCCTGTGAGAGGGTATCTCATGCTAAATTTCAAAGGAATTGATGTATGATTTTAGAACTATGTTCCTTTAAAACGTTAAATCTGATTAGGATGAAATTTTCAGTAGAGGTAGATCATTATGAGCCAGGATTTCTTAGTAAGGCTTTTTGTAATTGGTTTTGTTTGGCACAGAATGCAAAAATGGCATGACACGCACAGAACAAATTTTGAACAAATAAAAGTCCAAAAGGGAAGCGATGCTGGTGGAGGAATAAATTTGCTCCTTTCCAAATACACTGATTTTCATCGGTTGAAGGTACATTGAAATGTCACAGGTCTTTTAAATTGCAACAAAAAGATGGTAAAATAGCATTATGTCTCAATATGATGCCAGAAGGTAGCCACTATACAGTTACTAACTGAACATAGTGTTCAGTCCATAGATTCTTTGGATTTTCTTACTTTTGCCTTTTTCGGCTATGATACTGTGGAACTATTTATTTTGTGAATGTTTATGTTATGATGGTTTATTCACTTTGGTGGTGTGATTTTGTTAAACCTATAAAGGAGAAGTAGAAAAGCAAATACAGAATCTGTCTTTTCCTTGCACATTAACAGAATCTGAGCCATACAAAACACCAAATATTTTTTTTGGGGGGGGAAATTCGCTGGAGATCAAAAAGACAATTGAAAAGGAGAATATAATACAATGGCAACCTCTATGGGACCTGTTTAAAAGATCTGAAGTGAAAATATCAGTTTTTGCTCTCTATGGGACCTGTTTCCCATAGAAAGCAAAAACTGATATTTTCACTTCAGGTCCTTTATTTTGTTCTTTAGAGTATTGGGCATATCCAAACTATGGAACATCTTTATGACTCAATGCAGAGTACAAATCAGTCTTATTGTGGTTAGAAGGCAGTATTGCAGGCATTTTGCCCATAGCCTGGAGTTCGATCCAGATGCAGCTCAAGGTTGACTCAGCTTTACATCCTTCCAAGGTCGGTAAAATGAGGACCCAGATTGCTGGGGGCAATAGGTTGACATTGTAAATCAGCCTGAGAATGCTTCGAAGCACTATGAGCTGGGGTGGCACAGTGGTTAGAATGCAGTACTGCAGTCTACTCCTGCTGACTGCTGGCTGACTGCATTTTGTCAGTTCAAATCTCACCATGCTCAAGGTTGACTCAGCCTTTCATCCTTCCGAGGTGGGTAAAATGATTAAACACGGAATTATTGCTATTCAAGAAAAGGAGATACTATAAAATTCAAGGCATTTCTTCTTCTCCTATGATTGATAAGGTACATAGATTTTTCTTGACCTATGAATCAAGAATGAACAACTGGACATCTCCTGGACATCAAATAAGAATGTAATTATTCACTTCTGAGATCAAAGGAGACAGAAGTTTATAATCTGAAAGTTCTTAAGTAGTTCAAGGTAGTGTTGAGAACATTACTAAACATCTATTAAGAGCCTTGGTGGTGCAGTGGTTAGAGTGCAGTACTGCAGGCTACTACTGCAGACTGCCAGCTACCTGCAATTTGGCAGTTCAGATCTCACCAGGCTCAGGGTTGACTCAGCCTTCCATCCTTCCGAGATGGGTAAAATGAGGAGCCAAATTGTTGGATGGCAATGTGCTAACTCTGTAAACTGCTTAGAGAGGGCTGTAAAGCACTGTAAAGCGGTATATAAGTCTAAGTGCTATTGCTATTAAGCCTATAAGAGACACTGATCTGCAGAAAGATAACAGAACCATGGGATAAATATGCTTGTGACATTAAGCTCAAACTATGCTTAGATAATGGCTTCTAACCACATTTTTATTTACCAGAATCAACTAAGCAGTGATGTGGCCTGAACTTCATTACAATATTGGTGGGGGTGGGGGGATGATAATTTTCAGAGCACAATGATAAAGACAACATTCCATTATAATGCTGAACATATTTATTTGCAAATGTATTTTTTTGGGGGGGGGTAGAGAAAACCAGTGTTAAGCAGTATTCACAATGAAGAGAAAGTGTCCTCAAATCAACAAAAAGAAATATCAGCTGGAGCCCTTCTCAGAAGAAAGTAGCATCTTCCACTTGGTCAAACATTAGGAAGAAATCATGGAAGCCATAAAGAGAAAGTGTTGGGGGGGGGGGGGGGCTGTGGATTTTATTCTCGACAATTGCAGTTGGTGAATCTATAAAACAAAAACAAAAAAACAGGAGTGAAAGTGAAACATTGGCTTAAATAGGGTATGCTCCAGACAATTAATTTTTCAGACTTTTGCCTCCAACCTCTCCTTACTCTCAACGACAATAATCCCAATAATCTACATCAGTGCCCCCCCCCCCCCCAAATTTTTGGGCCCGTTTCTTGGGGGGGCATTTTTTCCATAGACTGGAGGGTTCCTGAAGGGTCGTGAACCATTGCTGGTCCACAGCCTGGGTGTTGGGGACCAGGGGTGCTATTTAGCAGGTTCTGGAGAACCGGTAGAGGAAATTTTGAGTAGTTCAGAGAACTGGCAAATACCACCTCTGGCTGGCCCCAGAGTGAGGTGGGAATGGAGATTTTGCAAAATCCTTCCCCCAGGAGCAGGGAAGGAATGGAGATTTTGCAATATCCTTCCCCTGGAGTGGGGTGGGAATGGAGATTTTGCAGTATCCTTCTCCTGGAGTGGGGAAAGAATGGGGATTTTGCAGTATCCTTTCCCTGGAGTGAGGAGGAATGGAGATTTTGCAATATCCTTCCCCTGGAGTGGGGTGGGAATGGAGATTTTGCAGTATCCTTCCCCTGCCATGCCCACCAAGCCATGTCCACCAAGCCACACCCACAGAACCGGTAGTAAAACAAGTTGAATTCCACCACTGTTGGGTGTGACCCCCGATCTACGTATTTGAAAGCAAGTTGTTGTAAAGTCCCAGGAGAAATCTGCACACTGTATATTTCTATTAAAGCAAAGAGCATCTGTCATACTCACTGGTGTACATCTTCGTACTGAGATGCTTTGATTTATATTAGCTGGAAAAATAAAAACAGAAAAGTAATTCAACTGCTAAATCATTGGAGTGTTGATTCTATGGTGGGCGTTACTAGGAATTAGTATGGTTTAATTGCTACCATAAGCAATGATGGGGAGTCATTGTAATTGTATTCCAATAATACATTGGTGACCTCCTACCTTGCTTCCCTACTTGCCAGACAGGAACAGCAAAGATCCCACGTAGGGTTCACATAATTGTGGGAGGGCGGAACAGTTGCAATTATGTGGACCCGTCCTTGTTCAGTGCTGCCCTAACTTCAAACAGGCATGACTTGGGTGAAATCCAGCAGGTTCTGACAGGTTCTGGAGAACCGGTAGCGGAAATTTTGAGTAGTTCGGTGAACCGGCAAATACCACTTCTGGCTGGCCCCAGAATGGGGAGGGAATGGGGAGTTTACAATATCCTTCCCCCATGAGTGGGGAGGGAAAGGGGATTTTGCAGTATCCTTCCCCTGCCACGCCCACCAAGCCACACCATGCCCATCAAGCCATGCCCACAGAACCGGTGGTAAAATAAATTTGGATTTCACCACTGACATAACTGTGTCAGTATTAAATGAGAATTACCTTTTTTAACAACTACCCACTGAAACAGACTGTCAACTTCGAAATGTGCGCTGCTGTTGCAGCCATCTTTTCGTTTCTCAGCTTGGCACAGACTATGGGGGGAGGGGCGGGAAAGACTTTTGGAATACTAGCCCAGACAATGACAAGACTCCTTACTTGGAGTTGGGGGGTTTTCTGGAACGCTGACCATGTGAACCAAGGTCATCTCAGTAGATGTTTGGCCAAGGCTTGAAGGACTTGCCCTAGAGACCTCAAAACACCTAACTAGACAACGTGTCCTGGCCGAAGGAGGAGAGGAAAGAATTCATTCTTTAATTAGACAAAAACTGCGGGAACTAGCTAGAGTTGGTTTCGCTTCATGCGTGCCGAAATGGTGTACTCAATAAAGTTATGCTCAAAAGAGACCCGATCGTCTCGTTTTGCTGGCTTGGTTGGGTTTGTCAGTCAGGACCTTGACCTAGACAGCTTATAAATAGTGATGTTTTTCTGAAGGACTACCTCTAAAACTTATTTGCATGGGGTAATGGATAGGCTAAAGTGGCGTTTTTCAACCTTGATGACTTTTAAGACGTGTGGACGTCAATGCCTAGAATTCCCCAGCCAGATAGTGCCAAGCATTAGTTCTAGTGAAAACTGAGCAGCCTAGCACCTTCAGTTTTTGCTAACTTGACCCTACATGTAAGTAGGGGAAAATATTCTTGATTTTAAGGGCCAGCAGAACCTTTTTCTCTCGCCTTCAAATGGATAAGCGTTCAAGAATAGGTATACTTTCATACTTACTTGACCTTTAGAGGCTGAGGTTTTTTGCTAGTGTTACTAGACGTTCCAGATGCAGCAGACAGAGTCAATCCACCTGTACCAGAGGGTTGAGTACCGGATGAAACTAAGGGAGCAGGGGCAGGTTGTGCAAGGGGAGTAGAGGGAGGTTTTGAAAAGGAACTAGGGGGAGGTTGTGGAAGGGTATTAGAGGGAACTTGTGCAAGGGGAGCATAGGAAGGTTGTGAAAAGGAACTAGGGGGAGGTTGTGGAAGGGTATTAGAGGGAACTGGTGCAAGGGGAGCATAGGAAGGTTGTGAAAAGGAACTAGGGGGAGGTTGTGGAAGGGTATTAGAGGGAACTTGTGCAAAGGGAGCAGAAGCAGATTGTGCAGGGGGAAGTGGAGCACCAGCAGAATATTGAGGACTATAAACAGCAGAAGGAACAGATCCAGCTTGTACTTGGGCAGCAGGGGAAGGTTGTGCAGGGGAAGATACTTGGGGAACTGAACTAGGCGAGGTATTGGCGACAGAATTAGGTGGAGTCACATTTTTAGGCTGTGGCTGCAGAACAGGGGGAAAAATGGAAGAAAAATTGAAGATATAGTCACAGGTCTGATTTGTTTCCTACAATTCTTATTTTAAAAAAAATACCACTACCAACTATATTGAAGCCCGTGGATGCATCTCTTTCCAGTGGCTGTCCGGCAGAGATGAGTTGAATGAATTTTCCTCTGTCCCAGGAATTGACTCATTCTGCCCTCCTACTGTGGCAGATCACAGTTCCCATCAACATTATTTCCTAGAGTTGCCTGGCAGGGGTGGGCTTCTCGGGGTTCGTTAGGGTTTGGGTGATCCTCTAGCCAAGGATTGACAGGGTTCAGAGAACCCCTAAATGTCACCCTTGGCTGACCACGCCCACCCCTCCCTGCCCTCCGAGGAGTGTCTACGCAGCCCGTTCATCATTCCAGATAAGTGCAGGGGCTGCATGGAGAGTCTGGGAGGACAAAGAATGGGCCTACCAGGGGTTCCAGAAGTCCAGAAACGGGCCTGTTTCCGGCCTCCAGAGGGCCTCTGAAACCCTGGGGAATCTGTTTTCACCCTCCCAGAGGCTCGAGGAAAGCCTCCAGAGCCTGGGGAGGGTGAAAAAGACCCCCCCCCGCCGTGGTGCAGGCGGCTGACTAGGCCACGCCCACCATGTCCACACCCACCCAGCAACAGGACAGCAAACCAGTTGCTAAAGGATCTGAAGCCCACCCCTGCTGCCTGGAACTTGCGTCCCAAACATTTAACTAGTACTAGTGACTTCCACAGCATATTCTAAGAGTTGGGACTATCCCCAAATGTTTCCATCTGGGCTCCCATAAACAGGAAAACTCTTAAGTGTAACCCTAAAGAAGGACAGGCTTATCGCAACACTGACTCAGAAGGACTTCAATGCATTTCATTGCAGGGAGCTGAATGCATAGAAAACATTGGGAAATTTTGTGTTCTGCAAGAGTTTGGATCTGTCCAGCAAACAGATGCTTCGAACCTTCCTGCTCTGGCAGGAAAAGCTCTTATAAGTGATTAACTGTGCTTGGCTAAACAAGATTTGGGATTTGGTAACTGTGGTTCTAGATCAGGGGTGTCAAATTCAAGGTCCCTGGGCCGGATTTGGCCCATGATGTAGTTGGATCTGGCCCGCGGAGCCATCCTGATCTACCCAATGCAAAGAAGAAAGATCGGTCCAGCGTGGCTTCGGCCCGGTCTACCCAATGCAAAGATGAAACATTCCAGCAGTTTGGGGAGTGGTGGCAAGCTGACCACGCCCACCCCATTGGCCATGCCCACTTGGTTGGCCACACCCACCCAGTCGATCACACCCACCTGGCCCCGTGAGATCAACCACAGCTCTGATGCAGCCCTCGATGAAACTGAGTTTGACACCCCTGTTCTAGATCCTATGGAGAACCAGAGCTGTGGTGGGATGAAGAAGTCAAAAACTGATTGACATTACTAAATAAAAGGAGATGGGCGATGGATAATCCAAATCACTGTTGCTCTCTAGGATTTCTAGAGCAGCATTACTCATTTTGGCAACTTTGAGAGGTGTGGACCTCAACTCCCAGAATTCTGTAGAAGCTATATGTGGATGGAGGATTCTGGGAGAAGCTGGGAGCTGAAGTCCATGCAACTTAAAGTTGCCAAAGTTGAGAATTACTCTCCGAGAGCAACAACAAGTTTACTCAGGTACCCAGCACATATCTGGTTATACAAAACTCAGATAAAATATACCGGAGAGTTAAAGCTATGAAACAGGAGTGTATTTTTAAAGAGAAGATGCCATCATGAATCCGGAGCTACTGTGTTTCCCTGAAAATAAGACCCTGTCTTATATATATATATATTTTGCCAGCAAAAAAGGCACCAGGTCTTATTTTGGAAGGGGATGTTATCCACTGACTCACCTCACTTGCATGCATCGCCCCCGCC
The DNA here is from genome assembly GCA_012654045.1 of Ptyas mucosa. NCBI lineage: Eukaryota > Metazoa > Chordata > Lepidosauria > Squamata > Colubridae > Ptyas > Ptyas mucosa. Next base: position 5,071,395 of record WNWU01000046.1, on the reverse strand, counting down.
CTCCTTTTCGCAGTCGGAGGCCTTCAGGAACGCTTTCCTGAAGGCCTCTCTAGCCGATAACAGAGTTCCTGATCAATCCAGAGCTGTTACCGGCTGCAGAGGCCTTTAGGAAAGCCTTAATGGAGTGGGTGGAGTCTTACTTAGGGCTTATTTTGGGGGGGTAGGGCTTATATTGGGCAGACGTGTAAAAATCAAGCTAGGACTTACTTTCTGAGTAGGTCATATTTTCAGGGAAACACGGTATGTGGAACTGTAGCAAGATGCAGACCGACAAACAAACTTTTCTCTACAGTTAGTCCTCAATTTATGACCAGTGAGCAACAGCAAACATCTAGAAAGATACTTAGGACCTGGATTCAAAGTTCTGATGGCCACCGCCTCCCCCGCCCCCAACTATCACATCCTTGCTCAGCAACAGTTTTGCCAGTTTTTTCCTGGCCAAGAAAAAAAAAAAAGGTCCATGGTGAACAACAGGTTCTCTTCATGACTGCAGTGTTTGCAAAAGGAACGTGGCCTTTGCTTTATGACCGTTGCATTTGCTTAACAATCGCTGCAAAAAAAAAAATAAAGGGGTCATAAAATCAGGCACATGATGAATGACTGGCATGAATTACAGCTTTAATTGCAGGCTCAATTATGGTTATGTACGTTAAGGACGAGCTGTGTAGCCAGGATGCGTGTATAACAATTGGGGGGAGGAAAACCAACAATTCCCAATTTTGCCTTCGGTCTCTAGGAATGTAAGGAAAGACCAGCAGATATTTGGGGTATTTGGGGCCAGCAGAAGCTACTCCCATCTCCAAATGGATAGGCCTTCAAGGGAACCTGTCACACTTCCATACTCACTGTGCCGGTAGCGGGTGAGACAGCAGGCCCAGATGGCTGAGCAGGGAAAGGCGAAGGTTGTTGAGCAGTACCTGCAACAGTGTTGCTTTGTGGAGGAGGAGCGTAGGCCTGTCGAGGAGGAGCGTAGGCCTGTGGAGGAGGAGCATAGTAGGGTTGTGGAGGAGGAGCGTAGGCCTGTGGAGGAGGAACGTAGTAGGCTTGTGGAGGAGGACCGTAGGCCTGTGGAGGAGGAACGTAGTAGAGTTGTGCAGGAGGACTGTAGTGGGGTTGTGCAGGAGGACCGTAGTAGGGTTGTGCAGGAGGAGCATCGTGGCTATGCATATGACGCGGCTGTAGAATTAAACCATCAGAACAGAAAAAAACCAAAATGGAGTCACTAATCTCAATTGTTTCCCAACAACCGTCATTAAAGCAAACCCATCAACCATACTGAAGCCCTTGGATGTATCTCCCCCCCCCCCCACAAAAGCTGCCCTGCAGAGGCGAGTGACGTGAGTTTCCCTCTGTCCTAGGACGTCGTCTCTTCTGCCCTCCTACTTTAATGGATTGCAGTTCCCACCACTGTTACATCCTGGGCCTGCCTGGAATTTGCATCCCAAACATTTACAACTGACTTCCACAGCATATTCTAAGAGTTGGGATTGTTCCCAGTTCCCATCTAGGTCAACAATAAACCACTAAGTGTAACCTTAATGAATGACAGCGTTACTATAACCCCAACCCGGATGGACTTGAATTAATTTCAGCGCAAGGAGCCTAGTATGTAGAAAATGTTGGGAAATTAAATCCTCTGCTAGGATTTGGATTTGGGGGGGGGGGCTGTTGAGAGAAACAGATAGGAACCTCCAGCCTTCCCCAACTATCTGCCAGCAAACAGATACTTCCAACTTCCCTGCCCTGAAAGAAAATTCCACTGCATTATTATAAGTGATCAGCTGTACTTGGCTAAATGGGCCCACTGTGTTTCTAGATCCTACAGAGCATTACAGGATCTGGTTCGATGAAGAAGACAGTCAAATTGGTGGATATTACTAGATAAGAGAAATAGGGAGCTGGATGATCCAAATAGTTTTCTTTAAGCAATGGGAACTCACATGGTAATTCACCCCCTACACAGCCCTCTAATATCCCCTGCAATTTACTCCTCCTGCCAGTCTCTCTTCACAATTCAGATACACGGCACTGGCAACTCCCATCTGTGAACAATCTACCAGATAATAGGATCTTCGTGTCTACATTGGTGAGGTCGATGGGATTTCAGATATTTGGAAGGAAAGACAATGTGGCCTGTTGCAATGGAGGATCATCGTGGATCCATCTGCCTGCTCTGCTATTTCTCGTGATTTCTGTGCTCTGATTCTCCAAGCAGATGGTTTTTCACTCTTGTTTTGGTTTTCCAATCCTTGTCTTCTCGTGTTTATAATACAGTTTCTTGTGTAGTGCATGCAATGGTGGATGTCTATGGAGATTCTCAGTCAACCATGATCTTTCTTGATCAAGCCACTTCTATTTGGATATCACCCACAAGGTCAACCTTGGAGAACTTTGGAATATCTCGATTGGTCTAGAGCAGGGATGTCAAACTGAATTTCTTTGAGGGTCAGATCAACCCTGTAGTTCTCTGCGGTCCGGCCGGGGAGTGGGGAAGGGAGGGGAGACAAGACGAACGCCTCCTGCAGCAGTCTGCTGGACAAAATGGGGCATGTGGGGGGGAGTATTTTGGTTGGCAAAGTGTTGCAGGAGGCCGTCCAGGCCAAAAATAGGGTGTGGGGGGGCCTCACGCAGCCCCCACATCATTTTGGCTGCCAGAGTACTGCAGGAGGTGGTCCATGCTGAAAATGGGGCGCAGGGGGCCTCAAGTGCTACAGGAGGCCATCCAGGCTGAAAACAGGGGGCAGGGGGGCTGTGCGCGCCTCTGTGTTCCGTTTTGGATGCCAGAGGCACCACAAGCCGGTCGTTTGCTATTTCTAGGCCGCATCCAGCCCATGGGCCTTGAGTTTGACACCCCTGGTCTAGAGGAACCAAGCTCAAACCTTTTTTTTTTTTTTTTTTTTAATCTACTGCTTGGCAAGTTGCAATGTGCCCACCATCTTTTGGCACATGGTTACATAGCAATAAAGGGGAAAAGGGAAGTTGCAATAGCATCACAGATGGATGTAAGAACGATCGAAGAAAGTTTGCGGGTTTAGCTTCTTCTACTCCTTTAAACTTTTTCTTCCATAATGGGATACATTTGAGATTCCAGAACAATTGGAAGCAAAGGGGAAAACATCTAAAGCTGGTAAAGAAAAGATATCCTACTCACTCTGTATCGAGCCCCGCAAGCAGGGCGTGGATGAGCATGGACATGCTACAGCAATGAAGAGAGCAAGAAAAAAAAAGAGAGAGAGAGAGACAATCAATATACATTCCCTACGCAAAAAAAATAAATAAAATTAACCTGGGAGCTGAAGCTTTATAAAAATGCATCATTCAGGAAGGGATTGGCAATGACAACTATAAAGATGATAATTGCAAGCTGCACAGCATCAGGAGCACAAGGGTAGAAATTAATACAGAGTAATAACTATAGCAATAGCACATAGACTTATATACAATCTCAGCCTATTTCCCCCAACGATCTGGGTCCACATTTTCCCGAACTCGGAAGGATACAAGGCTGAGTTTGCCTGCCACATTGCATTCTAACCACTGTGTCACCGGGGCTCTGTGTAACGTTGCTTTCTCCCAGCATGGTTCTGCAGAGAAACATCTCAGCTACTCTAACCTGCTATTTGCATTAGGGTCTCCTGCTTGAGCAGGGGCTTGGACTAGAAGGTCCCTTCCAACTCTGTTATTCTGGAAGCTTCTCTGAGAGCTCCGGATATTTTTGGTGCTTTGGCATGGTCTTCTCATATCTACACCACCTTCTCTGTACCAATGAAGCTCAATGTCTCTTCATTGCCTCCATGGATGCTCTCATTCTCCCTCCCTAACCTCCCTCCCTCTCTCCCTCCCTCTCCCTCCCTCCCTCCTGCCCTTCCCCTCTCTCCCTCTCCCACTCTCCCTCTCTCCTCTCAAAATGGCTATGCCATACTACTCCCCAATATACGATAACTAATCTATTGAGGGTGGGAAACCCAGGAATGCAATATTAATCTGAGTCACTAAAATCCATTGCTGGAAATCATGGCCTAGCTTTCCAATCAATACAAAGCCTAAACCAAATAAGTTTTACCAATTTAAGACTGTGTGACCCTAATATCTTACGGTTACAATGTCAGGTCTCCGATGAATGCCCTAATTAACCCATGAGCCTTGAGCCAAGTTTCAAAAGAAATCCAGTTATTTATTAGGAGCAACATGTCATTAGCTTCCCAAGTGTACGCAACTCTGCCGCATATAATTTACGGCTCAACTATGACCCTGTTTCCCCCACTCCTCTCAGGCTGTGTCATAAATTGCATTCTCCAACAAGGCACTTTCGCGGGCTGTAGAAACCACACCTCACAAACTGGCTCTGGTAATCTGAGATCCAGTCTTGGAAGAAGGTATGCGTGGAATGTGCTTGTGAACATGGCTGCTAAACTGCTTAAACAGATCTCCCTCCTTTCTAACCATTACAATTCAAGAGCAAACTAGAAATGCTTTGTGAGTTGACATACAAGTTAAAATAAACTCAATGTTGTTATTAAAGGATGTGCAAAAATCCTTCTGATTAGAATAGCATCACTAATTTGATGAACCTCAGTCCAAATGAATATTTGAAATTGCTTGGAAAAATTGCAGCATCCAATCGGATCATTCCATTTGATTCAGAAAGATTTAGAGATAGACTTGAATAACATTCAGGCTGAATCTTAGTGAGGTTTTACACAACCTGATTGGTTGTATCTAAGACTTCTCAAGAACCTGAGAGGGACTAATTTGCTCTGGGTTTAACCCAGTATTTTGATACACAAGAGTTTCTTCTTCCCCCATCCCCTAACTTGCTTATCTTAAAATTCAGGGTTTCCCTCACCTGAGCAAGAGTGCAGAGCACAGAAACCAACAAAGCAGCACCCACGAAGGACAGCTTCATTTTTTCTCAGCTCGAGGTTTCCTTCCCAAGATGCGAAAGTAGGTATGAATGGGTCGGTTAAGGATGGATCTTTATGGATGGATCTGCACAAGCCAGACTGCCCAAACTGAAAGGAGCAATTGATGATGCCTTCAAATTATCTTATCAATTGAGAAAGGTCAGAAGGATTAATTCACCATAAGAAAGGATCTAGGGCCAAGTTAAACTTGGATGTTTTTCTTATTCCGAGGAAACATTTTCTGCAGATAAGCTCAAAGTTTTTCCTCTCCCACCCTCTGTATCATTCTTCTGAGAGTCAACCTGACCATCAACAGAGGGGAGGGATAGATCTAGACTGAACAGTCGAAAAGCAGGCGCAGACAGAGATAAAGATCCAAGAGAGGAATATCAGAGGCAACTCAAAAAACAAAACAAAAAAAATATAGCAATTAAAGTATTGAAATGGGCAAGAGACGATGGATAGATGATTTCTCCTTTTTGTTGTTCTGATTTGCTTTTCTCTCTCTCTCTCTCTCTCTCTCTCTCTCTCTCTCTCTCTCTCCTTTTTTAGGTAGGCGACATGACTAAAAGTTAGATAGCATAGAAAGAAAACTTTTTTAAAAAAATAAAGGGTGACATGATTAAAAGTTAGAATAAGAGATAGAAATAAGAGAAGGGGGAATACTAGTGTATACACTTTTATATAATAAAATAAAAGCAATGAGAAAATAAGAGCCTTGTTGGCGCAGTAGACTAAACTACTGCTGTTAAAGTAGTACTTAGCTGCCAGATGCCTGCAATTACTGCGAGTTCAATTCTCACCAGGCTCAAGGTTGACTCAGCCTTCCCTCTTTTCGAGGTAGGTAAAATGAGGACCTGGTTTATGGGGGCAATAAACTGACTTTGTATAAAATAGAACACCGCTCCGGGGGGGGGGGAGCCCTACTAAGCAGGTATATACAAAAGTATGAAGGCTATTGCTTAACACATTGTAAGCCGCCCTGAGTCTCCGGAAAAGGGCGGCGTATATAAATTGAACCAATAAATAAATACCACTTTACAAACTTTTAAGTCTTTTATTATTTTTTGAGGACTGAACATGAAAGACATATTCGGTGGCTACATCAAGCCTAGGAGAGTGAGGTTAACCCAGGGCAACAAGCTATTTTTGGGGGAAGTGTGTGGCACAGTACAGCATTGTGTATGGTTATCTCCTGTCCAGTTGTCCAGTTGTTGAAAAACAGAGGCCCTTCTCAGAAAGGTGGGTTATTTCTTATTATCAGGAGTTGTTTGTGCGGAAGGAATCAAATGCTATTTTCCTCTTGACCCCATGCTTCATTTTTCTGATAGTGAGCCTGACTTTTAAAAGAATATAGATGATGTCATGCTCTAATTTATCTGATGACAAACCAAGCAGAGAATTTTTGGAACCTGGTGTTCTCCCAACCTTTCAATTATCTTGATACCTTTAATTATTTTTCTTTCTTGCAGGAGTGAGGGTTGGGAAGCTCTTTAGCCAACTTTGAAAGGTCTCTCCCATATCTGGCCAGCAATATAGATAACAGAAGATAACAATAATCTGAATGACAATAGAGTTCGTTATGCCACCAGGCTTGAAATTTTGGGCTTGTACAATCTGGAATTACGTCGCTTTCGGTCTGACCTAAGCATAGTACACAAAATTGTTTGCTACAACGTCTTACCTGTCAACAACTTCTTCAGCTTCAACCTCAATAACACACGGGCAAACAATCGATACAAATTCAATCGATACTGCTCCAAACTTGGTTGCAGAAAATACGACTTCAGCAACAGAGTGGTCAACACCTGGAATGCTCTACCCGAGTCCATTGTTACATCCTTTAACCCCCACAACTTCAACTTTAAACTGTCTACCGTGGATCTCACCCCATTCCTAAGAGGTCCATAAAGGGGTCGTGCATAAGCGCACCAGTGTGCCTACTGTCCCTGTCCCACTGTCCTCATTTATTTGTCCTCATTTCCTTCATTCACGTCCATGGTCATATTTATACCAGCTACCTTGTACATGTTTGACAAACAAACAAACAAACTAACTAACTAACTAACTAACTAACTAATTAACTAAGTAAGTAAGTAAGAAACAAACAAACAAATAAATAAGTAAGTAAGTAAGTAAACAAATAAATAAATAAATCAGGAGTCAGCAACCCATGGCTCTGGAGCCGCATGTGGCTCTTTCATCCCTCTGCTGTGGCTCCCTGTCACTCAAAATATGTGTCACAACTGCCAATGTGCAACACCTGCTGGTACACAATTTATTGAGCTTTTCGACCCCCAGTAGGCCAACCATGGATAAATCCAAGAAAGGTAAAGTTTCAGAAGAAAATAGAATCTTTATGCTCAGGAAATAGTCAGGCATGGGAAGGGTTTTGTGGCTCCCGGTGTTTTCTTTTCTGTGGGAAACTGGTCCAAATGGCTCTCTGAGTGTTTAAGGTTGCCGACCCCTGAAATAAATAAATAAAATAAGAGATGAAAATGAACAGACAATCAACTTTTAGTGACAACCTGAACCCAGGCACCAGGCACCAGGCACAAAAACTGGCTGAAATTCTCCACCACAATTTGGGACAGGCAAACCGGATTAGAAAAAAGGACTAGTGTTATAAACAAGGGAGTTTCCATTGAAAGTGCTTGTTGTAGCTGTGGTTATACAAGTATTCAGAGGGCAAGAATGCTGCCCTCATGTTGTGATCACCTTAGTGTCATTTTATCCCAGGGTTGTCCAAACCTGGCAACTTTCAAGATTTGTGGAGTTCAACTCCCAGAATTCCCCACCATGGCTGGCTGGCTGGCTGGCTGGGGAATTCTGGGAGTTGAAGTCCACAAATCTTAAAAGTTGCCAAGGTTGGCCACCTCTGCTTTTACCCCAAGGGAATCAGAATGCAGCAATCAAACTGGACTGATTTCCAGAACTCCAGAATCTTTTCAATCTTCTCCCCCGAGAGATTTTCACATAACCTCCCCTTACGTTCCAGGGATTCAACATGGACAGCTAAATAAAGGAGTATTACAAAACAAATTTAAAAAATGGATGCAATTTAAAGGAAAATTAGATGGCTCCCAGAAGGAGAAACTTGCTCAATTTTATAGGGATTAGTGCGGGATTGTAGAACTATGGCCTTTTAAGATGATTTCCTTGCAGGAAAGAGTATCCAATTTTGTAATGGGATTTCTGAACTACACATCTTTTAAAAAATCTCTCTCTGTCTCTCGTTCACTTTCTCAGTTTGACATTAAATTGGTTTCGACCACAGTAGGTAACTATTTTTATCCAGTGCTTGTTTTTTTATTCACTTTTGGTTGTTGATGGTGAGGTACTCAATATTGCAAACGAAAAGGAGTTGGAATGTGTCCTGTAGAATTAAAAAAAAAACTTATTAAGAGAAAAGCAAGATCAGAAACTCTGCTTGGCCCAGACCTTGTTTGGAATCTTGAGTAACACAAAGCACCAAATATTATTCTACTAGGACAGTGATGGCTAACCTTTTTTTCCTCGGGTGCCGAAAGCATGTGTGCATGCGTGCCAGCACACGTCCATGTGCCCCTCTGCACGCCCCACCCCTCTGCGCATGAGCATGCCACTCCGCACCCCACTTTTGGTCCAAAGAGGCTTCAGGGAGGCCTGCTAGGCCCAAACGGGGTGGGGGGGCATGCCGCACTCCCCCCATGCCCTGCTTTGTGTGTAAGAGGCCTCCCTGAAGCCTCCTGGGACCAAAAATGAGGCTTGGGGGCAGTGGTGGGATTCAGGTAATTTAACAACCATCTGCCCTAATGATTTCTTCCAACAACCGATGTGCCAAACTGCTCAGAAAGTGAACAACCGGTTCTCCCAAAATGGTGCAAACCGGCTGAATCCCGCCACTGATTTTGAGTCATGCACGTGCGTCCCCCCCCTACCCCCACGTATGCACGTGCATTTCCTGAATGCACGGCAGAGACCCAAAAGTCAGCTGGCTGGCAGGAGGCATGCGCGCATGCATGGTGGAGCTGACCTAGGGCAACGGCTCATGTGCCCGCAGAGATGGCTCTGCATGCCACCTGTTCTGCCCCAGCTCTGGATTCCCAAGGATTGTGACACACACCAATGGTCCTTATCAAAGTTATAACGTACCAAGAATAAACAAAGTCCAGCAAAGGTTGGCAACCAGCTCAGAAAACAAGATACGATAAGACACTCACTCTCCAAAATGCTCTGTAATAATTACACGTTGTTTCCAGCAAGAAATTACTAACTGCGTGCAACTTAAATAGGCTAAGGGAGTGGCCAATTATCCTCAAACCTTACTCTCGAGGAGACCTCCACCTCCTGAGTAGCCACTCCTGCCTTTTGGCAGCCCTGCGTGCTTGAGCATTGAGGAGAGGCTCCTCCACTTCGCTCTCTCCACTTGAAGGAGCCTCTGGAGGTTCTGAAGGCCCAGGCTGAGTCTCTGCCTCTGGCACCACATCCTCTTCAGCCTCCTCGCTGTCCGACGTGAGCGCCGGCTGCTCAGGCTGCTGGCGCGACCCCACACCGGCCTCCTCGTCGGCGGGATCAGCCACGATCCGTGCAGGCTGCTGGCGGGCCACAACACCACCTGTGGCACGCGTGCCATAAGTTCATGATCATGGTACTAGGACAATGGCTGGAAATCTGAAACACCTGACAAGCAGCCCACAGAAAGCAGGCAACCCTCCATGGGTCTCTATTTCAGAGAGCAGAAAATGAGCCCTTGTGATTCCACAGGCAAGCCTCAGTTGCATTCACACAACAGGCTTACTCGAGTGAAAGGTTTGATGTCTCGTTTGGCCTTGTGAGCTGCGTTCAGCATATTTTCAACTTGTTTGCTTGGTTTCGGCAGCTTAGCCTCTTGGACATAGCCAATCTCCGGAACTACCTTTATGAATCAATTGAGGGTAAAAATCAGTTAATTCAGTTAGAGATAAACACCCAAACATCTCATGGGAGTTGAGTGACTGATGGGGCAAACTTTTAATTTTCAGCTACCCTCATGTGATTCAGTCCAATGGCAAAAACAAGAGTTATCATGGTGCTTTAGGTCATTAAACGAATAATTATGTGTTTCACTCGTTTTATTGTTATATAATAGTATATATTGGGACACGGTGGCTCAGACACTGAGTTTGTTGATTGAAAGGTCAGTAGTTCAAATCCCTAGTGCCGCGTAACGGGGTGAGCTCCTGTTACTTGTCCCAGCTTCTGCCAACCAAGCAGTTCGAAAGCACGTAAAAAATGCAAGTAGGAAAATAGGGACTACCTCTGGTGGGAAGGGAACAGCGTTCCGTGCGCCTTTGGCATTTAGTCATGCCGGCCACATGACCACGGAGACGTCTTCGGACAGCACTGGCTTGAAACGGAGATGAGCACCTCTCCCTAGAGTCGGGAACGACTAGCACATATGTGCGAGGGGAACCTTTACCTTTTAATAGTATATATTATTATATAGTACAATGTTATCAACCTTTACGTTGTTTTTTTCCACAAGTAAGAAAACCAGAGTCAGAAGAAAGCGGGTTTGCCATTTATTTTTATTTGAAGTATATTTTACTTACAGTTATTAGCTGAAGGATCTGTCGCTTTTGCTCCTATAGGAGGTAGAAGGAAAATAACAAGAACGAACAAACCTTGCAGACCAAGTATTGTAAACAGTTCATCTACAGTTCACTTTGAATTTTGGAAAAGGCAAACTATTGGGTTTTGCTGCCACCTAGTGGATGAAGCAAAAGACTGCAAAAACACTCAACCAACCATCTACGCCACTAGAATTGTTAAAGACGCCAGTAATTCTTGTTGTGATCCTTAAATTGATGTCAAAGATCTGATGGCTGGGACTGCTTAATCTTCATTAGTAACCCTCCCCTTTAATTTCTAGCTCAGCTTTTCCCACCATTTCTTCCAGAAATGGAAAAGCTTCTGCAACAGCTGTACTGGTGGAAGAATTTGGCACATCTGGACGCAGTTGCTGGGCGCAGTTGCTGTACAGGTAGTCCTCAACTTATAACAGTTCATTTAGTGACCATTCAAAGTTACAAGGGCACTGAAAAAAGTGATTTATGACCGTTTTTCACACTTATGACCATTGCAGCATCTCCATAGTCATGTGATTTACATTCAGAATGCTTGACAACTGACTCACAGACTGTGAATCCGTGGCTTGATCTGAGACAGGTTTGAATGGCTGTGCACAGAACTTCTAATCAAATCAAGTAAAGCCCTAGAAAATACACACGTTGACATGTTAAGCTTCGTTAGTGCCAACCTGGGTTGGTTTAAGTGTTTTGTAATTTAGCATGTTGTACAAACCTGGTTGGTTGGGATTTAGGATCCCATGCATTGCATGATTTTGATATCCAGGATTAACAGATTGTAGAAACATGACCACCGATCTATTTCCCAATACATTCCCTCAACAGAAAAAAAAATCTAGTGCCCCATTCAGTTCTGATTATTTGCATCACGTTGTTTCCCCTTTGATCGGCTGTGATGTCATCAGAAAGCCATTGTAGTTTCCTAGGAAACGGCAGTCAACAATGGGCCCTCCACCCCTTTCATATCAACTTCCCAGGTGTGACCATGGCTTCTTTAGGGGCAGAGACTTTGGATAGTCCATCCCATCCTCCAGGTGAAGAGCTTTGCAGGGACTAAAGAAGGAAAAACTCAACGGGCCTTAGAGTAGGCCAATTGGCGAGCATAGGGTAGGCCTTAGCAACTGGCTGATGCAGGACCAAATCTCATCCACTACAAGGTGGCCCATCTGATGTCCAATTGCAACAGTCACAATTGAGTGTGTCAGCTAAGAGTTCTTGGCAGTGTTAATTAGAGAACAGGATCAGACTTCCTCCCCTGGATGCTAACTAGGAACTATTGAGCCGCTGTGGCGCAGTGGTTAGAGTGCAGTAACTTGCAGGTTACTTCTGCTGCCTGCTGGCTGCCTGCAATTTAGCAGTTCAAATCTCACCAGGCTCAGGGTTGACTCAGCCTTCCATCCTTCCGAGGTGGGTAAAATGAGGACCCAAAATTGTTGGGGGCAATAGGCTGACTCTGTCAACCGCTTAGAGAGGGCTGTAAAGCACTGTGAAACGGTATATAAGTCTAAGTGCTATTGGTATTGCTATCAATAACTCTATTCCAGTGATGGCTAACCTTTTCTGGACCGAGTGCCCAAAGCGTGTACACACGCACACCAAAACTCACAAAACACAATGCGCACATGGCCCCCTCATATGCACACTGCCCCCCATGCATGCACATGCAGCCCCCTGCACACGCCCTGCCCCCACAGCCCACCCCCTGGGCATGCACACAAGCCCCTCGCACATGCCCACGCATGCATGGCAGCAACCCGAAGACCAGCTGGCCAGAGGGAGGCACATGCACTTGTGCAGCCTAGCTGAACTGGGGCGATGGCTCCCGTACCATCAGAGAGGGCACTGCGTGCCACCTCTGGCACGTGCCATAGGTTCACCATCACAGCTCTATTCCATTCTTACAAGTGCTGGCCTGAAAATCACGCATAGCGTTCTTAACACGTATACCCAAACTTTTTGAAGAGCTCAAGGAAGTTTTTGTGGTAGTTTCTTTGATATTTTCTCTACAGCAACCCTACAATTTGGCCAGTCCCTTATTGGAAGGTCACGCAGGAAGTAACACAGATGGGTGTGGCTTGAAATCTGAACTAAGTCTGACTTCTTATCAATGATCATATATTGCACAGATTAGTATCATCCACTTATATATGCCAATCTTCCCAGCAAGAAATCTTCATAATTTCTTAAGACTCTTGGTTGTTTCTCCATCCATTGTTTTATTACCATAGCCATATTCTCTCGTCTCCTTGAAGGTCCTTGGTTGCTGCTGTTTTTATTTACTAGCAAAATTTAAAGGAGTGAGCAATTTGTAACATATATACCCTTTTCTTTTTTTTTTTTTACAACACTTAAGATGTCCAGAATGTGCCACCAAAATTTCATGGCAAAACCATCAACGTTCAATGAAATGCTTCCTCCAAGAACAAGCAAAATAGATTTTGTAACCCTCTGTACAAAACTATTTTGCCCCTTAAAAGTGTCCCCCAAAATACAGTAAGCTGAAAACGTCACCTGCCTACAATATTATTGAATCATTAGATGTTCCTCTTCAGCTCTCTGAGGTTTCGTTTTTTTTGGGGGGGGGCGTGTGTGTGTGTGTGTGTTACGTACTACTTCATATGTATTGCATTTTAAATAAAATTGATCAAAGATATTGAAATGAGACCTGAAAAATAGTCTACTTAAAGAAAATGGGGGAAAAAACCAAAATAAAAGTCAAAGCAAGGGAGGAAGGAATAATTGACGGAATTCATTTTGGAAAATCCTTGTTAAATTATATGATTTTCCTTCTCTCTGTAGGTTTTCTTTGGAAGGGATAAAATTGTGTTAACACTATTCTAAAGATTTCTTCATTTTGATAAGTAAAGGTTCCCCTCGCACATATGTGCTAGTCGTTCCTGACTCTAGGGGACGGTGCTCATCTTCGTTTCAAAGCCAAAGAAGACATCGCCGTGATCATGTGGCTGGCATGATTAAATGCCAAAAGCGCATGGAACGCTGTTACCTTCCCATCAAAGGTGGTCCCTATTTTTCTACTTGCATTTTTTACTTGCTTTCGAACTGCTACGTTGGCAGAAGCTGGGACAAGTAATGGGAGCTCATCCTGTTACGCAGCACTAGGGATTCGAACCGCTGAACTGCCAACCTTTTGATCGACAAGCTCAGCGTCTTAGCCACTGAGCCACTGTGTCCCTTTCATTTTGATAGGTCTTCAGCTAATCAAGATTCTTCTTTTGCTGTCTTGCAACCACTCATATCTAACCAAAAATCCACGTTTTAGGAATAGTTCCATGCTAGTCCTCATTTATGAGTGCCAACAAATTCTTCTCTTCTGAATCCATTAGCAAAGGCTGAACAAGAAGCTCTTGTTTCATTGACAGAGACCATACAATCGAACAAAACTCTTCTGCTACTTGACATTTTCTGCCATTTATGGTATCACAAGAGAAATATTTGCTAGGGGCTATTTACTGTGGTGAGCCAAGGTGGTGCAGTGGTTAGAGTGCAGTACTGCAGGCTACTTCAGCTGACTGCTAGCTGCTGTTCGGCAGTTAAAATATCGCCAGCTCAAGGTTGACTCAGTCTTCCATTCTTCCGAGGTGGGTAAAATGAGGATCCAGATTGTTGGGGGCCGTAGGCTGACTCTGCAAACCGCTTAGAGAGGGCTGTTAAAGCACTGTGAAGCAGTATATAAGTCTAAGTGCTATTGCTCTCCCCACCCTCCTCCTGCTCTCCCTTTTGCCTCCTTTTAATCTTATAAATAGCTCATGGTGCAGTGGCGAGAATGCAGCATTGTAGGCTAACTCTGCCCATTGCCAAGAGTTCAATCCTCACAGGCTCAAGGTTGACTCAGCCTTGTCCTTCTGAGGTTGGGTAAAATGAGGACCCAGATTGTTGGGGGCCATAGGCTGACACTGTAAACCGCTTAGACAGGGCTGTAAAAGCACTGTGAAGCGGCATAGAAGTCTAAATGCTATTGCTATTGTCTTCTTCGAAGAGCCTCAGAGAACTTCTAACAAGTGGGTTTGCTGAAATTTAGCCCTAACTTTGCTGTCTCTCTCTTATGTTCCACCTAGGCGATGGAGGGATTTCAGGCCCCCTGGCTTCCCTGCAACAGGGCAAGCCCCTTCCCACGACAGGGAGCGGATCCAAGTCTGGAGGAGAACTAGGAAGCAGCTCACAAGACTTCCTGCTTCCCCCAACGGTGACCTCCCTCCAGCCGCCACCCGTCTTCAACCCGACAGCTTCGCCCAGCACCCCAACCGGAGTCATCTACAGCTTGTCCGGTTGTCCGGCTGGCCCCACACTCTCCAGGCTCTTTCAGACCCTTCCGGGTTCCTTTCCCGATATCTACGACGGAGACATGAAAAAATGGGAAGAGCATTTCCACAGCATCCAAAGGGCCTACAAGGAATTTGGGAAAGAAGACGATTTTGCCATCCGGGTACTGACCGAAGATTTTACGCTCCCTTTCCCTTTCGCCTGGCCGGGTGAGAGCGAAGGGTCCCGCCAGTTGGCCTACGACCCTGCCGATTGCTCCGGCTTTGATTTCTTCTTACACCCGGGACAGCCCATCCCTCGCCTTCTCCAACCACTGCACGCTACCACCCAGGCTTTCTTCAAGAAGAGACGGTTGGAGCAGCTGGCGCTCAGCTACGCCAGCAAAGCCTCCCTCCCTGGTACGGCAGGGTTACCGACCCCGCAAGAAACCAGCTCCCCGTTGCGGCCAGATATCATGGTGATCACCAGTGTGCCATGCATGGCTGCACCCACCGAGCCATCTTTTCTCCTGCAGGACAACAAAAGCCACCAGACCATTCAACCTGCCCCCATCGGTCTCCCCAATTCAACTTCCATGCAGCCAATCAGCCTTCAGTTTATGAACCCTACGCAGCATGGAGCATTTTAGCATCCCAGCGTTCATACTTAAAAAGTGGATTTTTTTTAAAAAAAATTGTACAACAGGGAATGAGAGGGTTTTTTTTTTTTTTAGAAATATCCTCCATAATTGTTGGGGTACCGAGTTCAACTCTTGGGTTTGGGGTTTTTTTTTGAAAGCTAAAAGCTTACGAGTTTAATATCATTGTACTTACCAAATGTTTCCGCAAAGGGAACAAACCTTAAACTTGCAATCTATATCCCAGTTATTTGGAATAATAATAATAAAAAAGACTGCCTTCTATGCTGTGGAGCTTTTGGGATGAGAATTTTAAGGCGAGCAAAGTGAGTCCACCTTCGGAGCGGTGCGGTGGCCTAGAGGTGGAGCTCTCACCTCACCATCAGGAGGCTGTGAGTTCGATCCTAAGTGTAGAGGCAGGTATGTCTCTCTCTGGGTACAATGAGAATATATCTGCTGCAAAAAACCAAAACCAAAAGAACACAAAAAAACTCTGCATTGGCGACGGGAAGGGCATCCGGCTAGTAAACACTCAGCTCCATTCAGTTGTCCAGACTCCACCTCTCAAGGGATTACGGGGTCATTAAAAGAAGATGAAAGTGGGGCCACCTTTACTAGCACTTTCTCTCTCTAAATCAGGGTCTCCAAATTTGGCAATTTGTGGACTTCCACTCGCAGAATTCCCCAGCCGGCCTTTTTTCTTTTTCTTTTAACCTTTCTCCCTAAAGATTTTTGTTTGTTTCAGCAGATAATCTAGAAGTTAATCTAAAAGGATGAGTTTATTTCTGCACGTGGGTTGTAAATGAGGACACTCAGGTTGATTAACAGTATTTACCAGTCAATCACGATCACACGTGATCTAGCAGTCTTGCGCTGTCTCACAAATTTCCTCCAGTTTTGTTAGAATGTGTTGCCTAAATATTCTGTGGGTCAGGATCTCTTTATCTAGAGCATCTCTTTTCCCTGTTCATTGTAAAACAGGACACAAAGGTTACGACTTTAGGCCATTTTTGAGTTGCAGGCTACCTTTTTGGTGATTTTTGGACGTGATTTTTGTTAGCATGTCGTAAGCAGATTCACAAAATGGCTTCTGTGGGAAAAGGCTACCCATTCATTCGCAAATAGGCTGCTCTGGTGGGCAGGAACACCTACTGAAACAACCTTCAGATAAATGAAACTTCAATCCAGGGCAAAAATGTAATTTGAGAAAGCTACTCAGGCAATACCCTCATTCCAGTGGTGAAATTCAATTTTTTTTACTACCGGTTCTGTGGGTGTGGCTTGGTGGGCGTGGCAGGAGGAGGATACTGCAAAGTCCCCATTCCCTCCCCACTCCTGGGGGAAGGATACTGCAAAATCCCCATTCCCTCCCCACTCCTGGGGCCAGCCACAGACCCTATTTGCCAGTTGTCCGAACTACTCAAAATTTCCACTACTGGTTCTCCAAAACCTGTTGAATTTCATCCCTACCTCATTCTCACAAAGAGGAAAGCAGGGAAGGAAACCACATTCAGACTCTTGTTTCTCTGTAACTAGAGGTATTCATCAACTTACGACCACAATTGAGCCCAGAATCCAAGTTGCCAAGTGAGAAATTTCTTAAGGGAGTTGTGTCCCATTTTACAGGCTTTTCTTTGTTAAATGAATCACTGGAGTTGTTAAATTAGTCACACGGTTGTTGAAGTGAATCTGGCTTCCTCATTGACTTGGCTTGTGAGAAGGCCGCAAAACGGGAATCATATGACCCCGGGAATAATGCAACTGTTGTAAGTATGAGCCGGTGGCCAAGCATCTGAATTTTGATCACGTGACTACGGGGATGCTGCAACGGTCGTTAAGGGTGAAAAATGGCCGTAAGTCACTTTTTCCGGTGCCGTTAACTTTGAACGGTCACTAAATGAACTGTTGTAAGTCGAGGACTATCTGTATCACTTTGTAACAAAAGCAGCAGTATGTCTATGGAGGTTCTCAGTCATCAGGGACACGGTAATCCCAAAGGTGCTTTTTTCAAGAGGCAACTGGACTTTTTGATTATTATTTTTTTGGAAGACATTTTGCTTCTCACCCAAGAAGCTTCTTCTCTTCTGACTTCCATTCCCCACCATCCAGTCAGAGCTGAAGAAGCTTCTTGAATGAGAAGCGAAACATCTTTAAAAAAAAAACCAATAAAAAAGCACCTTTGGGAAAAGCATGCATGAAACTGGTTTCCTCCTCTAAGGTCAAGGTTCCCCTCGCACATATGTGCTAGTCATTCCCGACTCTAGGGGGTGGTGCTCATCTCTGTTTCAAAGCCAAAGAGCCAGCACTGTCCAAAGATGTCTCCGTGGTCATGTGGCCGGCATGACTCAATGCCAAGGGTGCACGGAACGCTGTTCCCTTCCCACCAAAGGTGGTCCCTATTTTTCTCCTTGCATTTTTTACATGCTTTCGAACTGCTAGGTTGGCAGAAGCTGGGACAAGGAACGGGAGCTCACCCCATTACATGGCACTAGGGATTCGAACTGCCAACCTTTCGATCGACAAGCTCCGCGTCTTAGCCACTGAGCCACCGCGTCCCTCCTCTAGTCTACCTCAAAGGGTTGTGATCAGCATACAGTCAACAAACATTAGGGCATCCAGGAAAGTAAAAAAAAAGACGGAAATCCACAATGGAGCGATCAAAGCCTTGGATAGTACAGTGGTCTAAAGCACCCTGTTATTAACATCAGCTGCCTGCAATTATTGCAGGCTCGAATCTCACCAAGGCTCAAGGTTGACTCAGCCTTCCATCCTTTTTAAGGTAGGTAAATTGAGGACCCAGTTTGTGGGGGCAATAAGCTGACTTTGTATAAATATACAAAAGTATGAAGGCTATTGCTTAGCGCATTGTAAGCCGCCCTGAGTCTCCGGAGAAGGGCGGCATATAAATCAAATTTAAAAAAAAAAAGCCTCATTTTTTTTTCACACGGAGTGCAACGTGGATCTGGACTTTTTTTGAATTCCCCTTTTTTAAAACACACCTGAAGGTGTCCAAAAAGAAAACAGAAAGTTGGTAGATCTGAGCAAAATGTCATGACAATCCCAACACTCCACCCACCCACCCAAATTCCCCACCCCTAAACCACCCAAACATCCACACAACAGACCAAGTAATGCTGTCCAACAGCTCACTGATGGTGGCCCTTTAGTTCATTGTTGAGTGCAATTATAGCTCTGGGATAAAAACTATTCAGAAGACGTGCGGTCCGAGTTTTAATTGTTCTGTATCTTCTGCCAGAAGGCAACAGTCCAAATTTAAGACCCAAGAAGCTTCTTCAGCTTGGCTAAGCAGCGAAACGTCTTCAGAAGAAAAAAACCAGAAAGTCCAGTTGCCTGTTGAAAAAAAGCACCTTTGGGACGGAGAATCTCCATAGACATTTATCAATTTAAGAGTTCAGGGCTCAGACCCAAGACCCAACACATTGTGTTAAACCCTGTTTAACAACAACAACAAAAAAGTGTTTCCAACAATTGATATCTGCACAAATAAATTATAGCATGGCTAAATTATAGCCTGGCCTAACCTTTTCCCTTTTTTGCAAAAATAATTTTGATTTTAAAATTTAAATATATTTTAATATTGGGGTTTTAATATTTTATTATTGGGATTTTAAATAGTCGGGGCCACTGTTTAATTTGGTTTTATTTGGCTTTTAAATTTTGTATGTATGTATGTTTTAACTTTTGGCTGTTCACTGCCCTGAGTCCCCTCGGGGAGAAGGGCGGTATACAAATTGAATAAAATAAATAAATAAATAAATAAATGTGTGGACTTCAACTCCCAGAATTCCTGAGCCAGCCATGTTGACTGAGGAATTCTGGGAGTTGAAGTCCACACATCTTAATATTGCTGATATTAAGACACTGGCCTGTCTGATGTCCTACTGCCTAGCACAGGTATTATTTCTCATAACAGGACCACCTATAAACCTCCGTATAGGCAGATTTAGACATGCCGGGTGAATTCAGCCTTTGTATTCCACAGAATGTAATGAACTGCCCACTTTCCAGTCTTAAATTCACTATTTTAAATAATTCTTTCTTGGTTTGCCGGTCAAAAAGCTTTTGCCAACCAGTTTCATGCAAAAATCAATTATATCCACTTGTTTTGACTCCCTGTCCTTCTCGGAGTTAAGAGTTATTGATCAATGTTTAAGAGTTGCCTCTACAAATTTTTTTAGCCATTCTGTAATCACAGCATCAACACGATGTAAAATTTTACATCGTCACGATGTAAAAAAGATGTGGAGACTCTAGAAAGAGTGCAGAGAAGGGCAACAAAGATGATTAGGGGACTGGAGGCTACAAAATAGGAAGAACAGCTGCAGGAACTGGGTATGTCTAGTTTAATGAAAAGAAGGACTAGGGGAGACATGAGAGCAGTGTTCCAATATCTCAGGGGCTGCCACAAAGAAGAGGGAGTCAATTCTGCTATTCTCCAAAGCACCTGAAGGTAGGACAAGAAGCAATGGGTGGAAACTAATCAAGGAGAGAAGCAACCTAAAACTAAGGAGAAATTTCCTGACAGTTAGAACAATTAATCAGTGGAACAACTTGCCTCCAGAAGTTGTGAATGTTCCAACACCGGAAGTTTTTAAGATGATGTTGGATAACCATTTGTCTGAAGTGGCGTAGGGTTTCCTGCCTGAGCAGGGGGTTGGACTAGAACAAGGTTCTTCAACCTTAGCAGCTTTAAGATTTGTGGACTTCAACTCCCAAATTCCTCAGCCAGCTTTGCTTTAAGACTTGTGGACTTCAACTCCCAGAATTCCTGAGCCAGCTGGCTGAGGAATTCTGGGAGTTGAAGTCCACAAGTCTTAAAGTTGCCAAGGTTGGAGACCCCTGGACTAGAAGACCTCCAAGGACCCTTCCAACTGTTATTCTGTTTCTGTTTTTAACGGGTGTGATCCAACCAATCAATTATATCCATGGCAGGCAATTTTTTTCCAGACATGGGATTTTAATCCTAGCCCCTTTGCAAGAAAGGAATGGGCACTTACATTTATTCGTTATATTTAGGCAACCTAAGCTGTCAGCATTTACAAACACTCCACTGAACTTACCCACCCCCACTAAACTCAATGGATGATTTCAGAAGTTTGTTCCTTTTTTTTCTGTCCACCCGTGAATTTTTTTGATGCAATGCTTATCAATATTTCAGGTTTAATATTATTTGTGCAGTATATGTAAACTTTCTGAAAAGCGCAATAACTTATGTCACGGTCAATTTATATTCATGTAATCTTGTTGCTGATTAACAAAGGTTCAAAGAACCAGCCAGTTTGAATTTTAAAAAACCGTTGGCGGGTGTTACCTACTATCAATAGCAGCGGGCAAAAAAAAAAAAAAAGGAAGAAGAGCTGAAATTTCAAACACGAAACCACCCCGTGGCTTGCTTTCATCCTGGCTTGTCTAAGGCGCTATAGAAGTCTGATTCCACCTTGCATTAAGCCATATTGGGTTTGGCACATTGTGTGAACCCACTCACTGGGACTTAGCCTGTTATGGCCCCGTTTCTTCCCTTACGAAATGGCATCTGGCACACCCTTTTCCTTCAAGCACCCAAAATTATACAGTGACCATTTCTATTCTCTCTCTCCGTCTCCCTCCCTCTCTTTCTCTCCTCTTCTTCCCTCTCTTCTTCCTCTCTCCTGTCTGTCTCTCACACAAAATACACAATTCCACCTTTTTAACCAAAATTATAGTGTGCATTCAGTCTCTCCCTCCTTCCCCCTTTTTCTCCTTTCTTTCTCACACAAAATACACAATTCTACTTTTTGCCAAAATTATAGTGCATTCATATTCTCCCCCTCCCTTTCTCTCCTTCTCGCCTTCCCCTTTTCTCCCCTCCTCTCCTCTCTCACATACACACAAAATACACAATTCCACCTTTTTAACCAAAATTATACAATG
>WNWU01000046.1:5011550-5038113 GCA_012654045.1 Ptyas mucosa | reverse complement strand
TAGATAGATAGATAGATAGATAGATAGATAGATAGATAGATAGATAGATACCCTGTTTCCCCAAAAATAAGACCTCCCCGCCCTTATTTCAGGATTCAAAAAAATATAAGACAGGGTCTTATTTTCAGGGAAACACGGGGGGGAGAGAGAGAGAGAGAGAGAGAGAGAGAGAGAGAGAGAGAAGAAATGACAAGAAATAAGCTGACTTTATAAAATATACAAAAGTATGAAGGCTATTGCTTAACGCATTGTAAGCCGCCCTGAGTCTCCGGAGAAGGGCGGCATATAAATATAATTTTTTTAAAAAAATTGTCTTTGGTGCATACGCTCTCAGTGTACATAAAAGAAAAGATACATTCGTCAAGAATCATAAGGTACAACACTTAATGATAGTCACAGGGTACAAATAAGCAATCAGGAAACAATATCAATATAAATTGTTAAGGATACCAGCAACAAAGTTACAGTCATGCAGTCAGAAGTGGGAGGAGATGGGTGATAGGAAGGATGAGAAGATTAATAGTAATAGTAGTGCAGCCTTAGTAAATAGTTTGACAGTGTTGAGGGAATTATTTGTTTAGCAGAATGAGTGGCATTCGGGAAAAAAACTGTCCCTGTGTCTAGTTATCTTGGTGTGCAGTGCTCTATAGCGTCGTTTTAAAGGTAGGAGTTGAAACAATTTATGTCCGGGATGCGAGGGGTCTGTAGATATTTTCACAGCCCTCTTTTTGACTTGTGCAGGTCCTCAATGGAAGGCAGGTTGGTAGCAATCATTTTTTCTGCAGTTTTAATTATCTAAATTAAATTAAATTATTAAATTAAATTAAATTAAATTAAATTATTAAATTAAATTAAATTAAATTATTAAATTAAATTAAATTATTAAATTAAATTAAATTAATTAATACATACTCCTTTTGGGGGCAGGCTATCTGTGGGCCTTGGCTCAAATTATGCAGGTAGGAAAGACGGACATTTACCAGAAGGAAAAAAAATAAGCCCATAACACATCCATTGTGTCACAGGTCCCTAACAGATTGCCCTCTTGGGAGATATTACCCCAGAAGGAGAAAGGATTCTTCTAAGCCTGTTCAATTGGCTCTTGCTTACCACATATACTTGCAAATAAGCTGAGAATTTTAGACGGCAAAATATAAACCCCACCCACCCACCCAAATTTGGTTTGGCTCCTCTGCAAGTGTACATAATCGCACTTCATTACTTGTATAAATAAGCATGAAAAAAATGTGGGTTGGCTTATCCACCGGCAGCGTATTTTTTTTTTTCATGGTATGTTGGTTTAAAAAAAATAATAATTGAGGGTTGGCTCCTCCAGATGGGCTTCTCCACAAATCTATACGGTAACTGCCGTACCTTCCTTTGGACACCTTTGGTGCTCTTCCTTGTGCTTTCAAGCCTGATTTGTAACCACTGACTGCCAAGAGTGAAGGATTAAGATAGCTGCTTTCCGGGACTGTAAAGGCTTCTTTCTCCTTCCTGTCTCTCGAAAACGAAAGTTGAACTTCGGGGTGAGGGTGGGGGTTGATATTAGTCCGTGCATTTCCTGTTTTCAGGAAGGGGGGGGTGTGGAATATTGAGGTTCTTGGATTTCGGTAGGAAGTTGAAATCTACAGCTGTGGCCCACTGCAGAGGTGAGGTTTTGTTTCGGCCCGTGTACAACCAGCAAAAGTGGTTTATCGCACCAAAGGAACCTCTTCAATCAGTAGGAGATGTTATACACACACACACACACACACACACACACACACACAACATATAGAATAGAATAACAGAGTTGGAAGGGACCTTGGAGATCTTCTAGTCCAACCCCCTGCTTAGGCAGGAAACCCTACACCACTTCAGACAAATGGTTATCCAACCTCTTCTTAAAAACTTCCAGTGTTGGAGCATTCACACAACTTCTGGAGGCAAGTTGTTCCACTGATTAATTGTTCTAATTGTCAGGAAGTTTCTCCTTAGTTCTAAGTTGCTTCTCTCCTTGATTAGTTTCCACCCATTGCTTCTTTTGAAAAAAAGTTTTTTAATTTTATTTCTTATACACATACTGTAAATGTACATTCTCTTATCCATGATTGATCGTACATATACATATTTTTTCTAACGAAAGCATAAAAATAAGACATTTTAATTACATTTGGGGTTGTTCTTTTACCTTCCCTTTTCCCTCTTTTCACAACAATCCTTCTTCTCCTTCTTCTTTCTTTTCCCTCCCTCCCTCCTCTTCTACTTTCTTCCTCCTCCTCTCCTCTCCTTCCCTCCTTCCCCTTCTTCTCCCCCACTTCTCCCCTCTTTTCCCCCTTTTTCACCTTCTCTCCTGCTCTTGTCCCCTATCCTTTCTTCCTCTCCTTCTCTGCACTCTTTCTAGAGTCTCAACATCTTTTTTACATCGTAAAAATGAATGCGGTATTCCAAGTGTGGCCTTACCAAGGCATTATAAAGTAGTATTAACACTTCACGTGATCTTGATTCTATCCCTCTGTTTATGCAGCCTAGAACTGTTCTGGGCAAGAAAGAATTACAGTCTAATAGAGAAGAAGCTCTCTAAGCTGAAGGTTGAACCGTGGAGTCCTTGGTGCTCTCCTGAGTTTGGTTGTTTGGGTCGCAGACATTTCATTACCCGACTAAGTAACATTATCAGTCCCATCGTATCTGCAAGCCAACAGCCGAGCTCAGAGAGAACCAAGGACAATTACAATCCCCAGCTTGGATCCTTTGAATTCTGCATTGAATGAATGGAATTCTGTAAGTCAACGCCTATGGAGGTCCTCAGTGATCCAGGTCACAATTGTCCCAAAGGTGCTTTTTCAAAAGGCAGCTGGAGGGGGGCTTGGGGGGGAAGAGTATAAAATTGTATATAAAAAATCAACAGATGGGGAGGGACACAACACCACTTTTCTCCTGTTTGCAGGTCTATGGAGGTTCTCGGTCATCCAAATCATGGTTATCCCAAAGGTGTTTTTTTGCAAGAGGCAACTGAACTTTCTGGTTTTTTTCTTTTGAAGATGTTTTGCTTCTCATCCGAGAAGCTTCTTCAGCTCTGACTGGATGGTCCTGTTGTGACCTAGGCTTCCTGAGTCATTAAAACACACGACCAGTCCCAAAAACCTCTTTTATTGCAACAGCTGTGAATTACGTTCATTCACAGCTGAGTCTCAATTAGTTGCAAAAAGTCCTTTGGGAGAAGTCCTTTGGGATAATCACCAACCTTTATCACCCTTGACACTCTGCCAAAGACCTACTTGGCAAAGCCACACAGATTCCAGAATCAAACAGAGATGCCGACTGGGAACAGAATTAACAACGTTGCCTTCTTGCAAAGGGCCCACGTGCCTTTGCTCCTCTTTTAAGCCTTCTGGGAGGGGTCAATCATCTCCAGGCCTTACTCCTTAGCCGTCCCTTTTATTTTAACTGTTCTTGCCTTCTGGCAGCTCTGCGTATGCGCACACTAAGAACAGGCTTCTCCTGTTCCTCTGCCTTTTTGCTATCCGACTCTGGAGGCTCCGGAGT
The DNA here is from genome assembly GCA_012654045.1 of Ptyas mucosa. Taxonomy (NCBI): domain Eukaryota; kingdom Metazoa; phylum Chordata; class Lepidosauria; order Squamata; family Colubridae; genus Ptyas; species Ptyas mucosa. The sequence goes on along the minus strand of WNWU01000046.1, from coordinate 5,034,585 downwards.
CCGTGCATCACTCCCCGATGGCCCTGGCCTCATCTCAGCCTCCGACGCAGAGCCCTCGCCTGGGCCTTCCCCAGACTCCAAGACTGGCCCATGTTCTTCCTCAGCCTCCTCACTGTCCAACTCCACTGCCAGCTCCACAGGCTGCTGGTGGGCCACAACAGGTCTCCCACTATCCAGTCAGAGCAGAAGAAGCTACTTGGATGAGAAGCAAAATGTCTCCAAAACAAAATAACAAACAGAAAGGCCAAGTTGCCTCTTGAAAAAGCACCTCGGATTCCGTTTTTACAACACAGTCCTTGCAGCAGTTCCAAGAAGATTCCACACCCATTTGCACTCTTGAGCGCATAGATAAAACTCCCAAGTGGCCTCAGTAAGTCTCAGAGAGCGGGCTAAGACTGCAAGGAATATATAAATCCTTCCATTCTTCCTCCCCCCCCCCCCAATTCAGTAAGAACTGAAGAAGCTTCATAGATGGGTAGCGAAACGTCTTCAAGAAAAAAGCAAAGTCCAGTCGCCTTTTTGAAAAAAGCACTTTTTATGACAATTTTGGAAGTAGGAGAAAACCTGCATCATTTCAGTTGCTTGATACAAAGCTGTTTTATTGTGTGCAGCGGAGCACATTGGGGTGGGTGGGTGCATTCTGGCTTTGCGTTGTCCCAAGCGATGAACCCCCCCTCCCCAACTAAGCATCTTTTGAACATCTCTTTTGAAGTTCTCATTGGCCATTGGATTTCCACTGTTTCATTGGGGGGGGGAACCTTAAGACCAGGAGGTTATTTTATCATGAATTCTCACAAGGTCTGTTTTCTGTGCCAAGTGTTCCGTCTTTTGGCTTTTGAAGTCTCTCTGTGTGAGTGAACACCAGAGCTGGAGGCTAAAATTCGAAGTCCACTATGTTGCATTCCTATAAAACAGGACAGCAAACCCAAGCTGTTTTGCAGCTTCTGGGTTGCTTTTATTTTTGCAACTGATTGCAAAACTCCTTAAAAAGGAGGCAGTCATTTGGGGTGGGGGGAGAGATTCTCTATGCTGCTAAAGCTTTTCATCTGGCTCATTTTGGTCCTAAGGTAAAGGTTTCCTTTGCACATACGTGCTAGTTGTTCCCAACTCTAGAGGACGGTGCTCATCTCCGTTTCAAAGCCGAAGAGCCAGCGCTGTCCAAAGACATCTCCGTGGTCATGTGGCCGGCGTGACTAAACGCCAAAGGCGCATGGAACGCTGTTCCCTTCCCACCAAAGGTGGTCCCTATTTTTCTACTTGCATTTTTTACGTGCTTTTGAACTGCTAGGTTGGCAGAAGCTGGGACAAGTAACGGGAACTCACCCCGTTACGCGGCACTAGGGATTCGAACTGCTGAACTGCCGAATTTTCGATCGACAAGCTCAGCGTCTTAGTCACTGAGCCACCACGTCCTTACGAGGGTTAAAAAGAAACCATCCCTCCCCCCCTTCCCCATATCTAGCAGGAAGGAAATAGCACTGAATTCTTTTTTTCTTCCTTTTGTGTTTCAGCCACGAGAAAGATCAAGAAAGTGAAGATGGAGTTGAGCTACGAGAAGGTAAGGAGAATTCCTAGGCCGGTCCAGAATTGCTCCAAACACATTGCATGGATGGCATTTCTGCAGCCAGGGGTATAAAAATGGGAGCATATATATTTAATATTACAAGTCTTGACGGCAGCAACAATTATATACGTGCACCACACTGGAAAAATGAGAAACCACTTATAGACGAAGATGTAATTAAAAAAAAATACTAGATTGTGCAGAAATGGATAGGTTGGTATTAAAGATAAAGAAGATACAGAATATTTTCAAACATTGGGACTTATTTTATCAATGGTTGGACAATAGAAGTAGAAATTAAAAATTGGAAAAATACTATTATGTGTGCTTTACGTTTAATATGTTATTATATATTATTAGGTAAGCAAATTGACCCAGACAATACGCTGTTCATAAAGCACTTATGTATGTTAAAGAAAAATATATAAGGTAAAGGTAAAGGTTCCCCTCGCACATATGTGCTAGTCGTTCCTGACTCTAGGGGGCAGTGCTCATCTCCGTTTCTAAGACGAAGAGCCAGCGCTGTCCGAAGACGTCTCTGTGGTCATGTGGCCGGCAGGTGCACGGAATGCTGTTACCTTCCCACCAAAGGTCCCTATTTTTCTACTTGCATTTTTTTTTAAAAAAAATTATTAAGTTTTTTACTTCTAAAAACAGGAAAAAAACAAGGACAAAAACAGAGTAAAAAACATGACAAACATAACAATACATTATATGCTATTTTTAAAGCCTTCTGTATCGACATGCATATTGTCTATTTTTGTTCAATTCTTTACTGAATACATACATTTATATTTATTTACATAGTCAATACTATAAGGTTAACAATAATTAGTAACATATAGTTCTTTATTCCAGCGCTATTAATTTAAATTTCCTAATTCTTGTTTAGATTTCTTTTTTCCATCTGTTCATAGAATTTGTTCCACACTCTACAATAGTCCGAATCTTCTCTTTCCTTAATTTCCATTGTCACTTTATCCATTTCTGCACATTGTAAAATTTTCCTAATCACTATTTCCTCTGGTGGTATACTATTTTGTTTCCACCCTTGTGCACTGGTGATCCTTGCTGCCATTAGTATGTGAAGTATTAGGTACTGCGAAGATTTCTCTAATTTTAGATCTATTATTCCTAAAAGGCAGAGCTCCGGTTTGAATTCTATCTTTTGTAATGTGATTTCCTCCAACCAGCTCTTAATCTTATACCAACATTTTTTTATTTTAGGGCCCATCCACCACATGTGGTAGTATGTTCCTAATTTATGGCCACATCTCCAACATTTGGGTGATAGATTTGAAAACATTTTGGCCAATCTCGCTGGTGCCAAATACCATCTATAGAACATTTTGTACAAATTTTCTTTATAAGGTACCGCCGTTGTAAATTTATAATTTCTTTCCCATAATTTATCCCACTTTTCTAATTCTATATTATGGCTGAGATTTTTTGCCCAACTAATCGTCGTTTCTTTGCATTTTTTGCATTGTATTTGCATTTTTTATGTGCTTTCGAACTGTTAGGTTGGCAGAAGCTGGGACAAGTAACGGGAGCTCACCCCGTTTACGTGGCACTAGGGATTCGAACCGCTGAACTGCCGACTTTTCGCTCGACAAGCTCAGCATCTTAGCCACTAAGCCACCATGCCTCCTAATATATAAATAAACTGTAAAAAAGGGGGGGGGGGGGAGCAAAGCTGTCTCACCTTCTGTCTGGATCTAACCTGCAGAGGATTTTGCAGCCAACATCTCGCATGCTTAGGTTTTTGTAACCTGTCAAATGCAGGATACGCCATTCCGTGTTGAATATTAATTGGAAAAAGAGGAGGAATTATCCATCTGCAATGAAGACTGTCCCTTGTCTCAAAGAAACCCAAAGTTCTGCAGATATGAATAGACTACAGCTCCCATCGGGCCCAACCGATGTGGCCGGTGGGAGTTGTAGCCCACCAGCCTTTGCACAGTTCCGGATTCTGTGTTAGGTGCATAATGTGCCTTCCCTCCCATGGCAATCAGCGCAACCTGTGCTAGCAATTTTTTTTTCTGCTTCCCCTGGTCCCACAACCCCAGTACTAAGATCAGTTCGAAAGGCAGTGTGCGATCCATTTTCGCACAGTGTTTGTATCACATGCTCAGCTCTCTGGAATTCCGAAGCCGGCAATGACAACTTAGTCGTCGACTTAAGACCGCGACTGAGCCCAAGATTTCTGTTGCTAAGCGAGACGGTTAAGTGAATTTTCCTCCCATTTTATGACCTCTTTGGCCGGTTAAGTGAATCACTGCGGTGCTTAAGTTAGTAATTCGGTTGTTAAGTGAATCTGACTTTCCCATTGACTTGGCTTATAAGAAGGTTGCCAAAGGCGATCATGTTAGCCCAAGCGTCATAAATATGAGTTGCCAAGCGTCTCACGTGGCCATGGGGACGTTGCAATGGTCTGAAGTATGAAAAAAGGGTCATAAGTCAACTTTTTTCCAATGCAATCGTAAATGAACTGTTATAAGTAGAGGACTACCTGTACACTTTCTTCTCTTCCAAATGCCCCGTTGGCTGTCCCAGCTGTACATCCCTGATGGAAGAGAACCAAGGACCTTAAATAGCAAGCCGGATCAGCCTGATGTAAAGGTTGAGAATATTCAACCTTGCTACGGGCTGATATTTGAAAGAGGCTGATGGTGAGAGTTCCGCTCTCAAGAGCAGCCCCCCCCCCCCCGGCTCCTGCCCCCCATCACTCTTCTGCAAGTCCCTGACTCAAATCCACACACCCTTTCAAACCTGGTTTCCTGTCTTGCCAGGGTTCTAGAATCTACTGGATGTTGTTAAGCTTTCCGGGACGTTGGTCATGAAGCTGTCCATTGAAATCTCTTTCTCTGCCAGGGGACGGCACAAATGCAGACGAACAGACAGCCGTGGCCATTGCCAGTGTCCAGCAAGCAGCCTTTGCAGACCATAATATCCAGTATCAGTTTCGAACAGAGAACAATGGAGGACAGGTAATGTCCATGTTGGGAAGGTTGGATTTTGGACTTTGGATGGAGCTCCAGCAATTAAAGACTGCCCTCCCTCCCCCCCACCTTGCAGTCTGAAGACGATGGAATACAGCAGACGAACGCCTATATCCGTGGTGGTGAACCTATGGCACACGTGCCACAGGTGGCATGCAGAGCCCCCTCTGCGGGCATACCAGCTGTGGCCCCAGCCCGGCTCTACCACACATGTGCGCACCTCCCACCAGCCAGCTGGTCTTCGGGTCTCTGCCGTGCATGTGCGGGGAGTGGGGCGCATGCGGGGGACATGTGTGTACATGCGTAGGGGGGGTGCAGGTTGATGGAGAAGGCTTTCCAGGCCCAAAATGGGGCACTGGGGGAGGGGGCTTGTGTGGCACTCCGTGCCCTATTTTGGCTCACAGGTTGGTGCAGGAGTCTTTCCAGCCCAACAGGGGGCGCGGAGGGGGGCTTGTGCATCCCCCCCCATGCCCTGTTTTGACTTCCAGGCACCAAAGCCTCCTGCACCAACTTGGAAGCCAAAACGGGGCATAGAGGGGGGCATGGGGTGAATGTACAGGGGACGTGCACACATGCACGGGGGACACGCACATTGCATTTTGGGGGGTCGGGTGGGCATGCATGCATTCGCGCGCATGTGCGCGCTTTGGCACTCGGCACCAAAAAAGGTTAACCATCACTGGCCTATATTAAGGGATTCCACCCCCATTTCTGACTCATTTCATTGCGCTCCCCCCAAAAAAAGTGTTTTTCGTTGCAGAAATCATCCCATAGAGGAGTTTGATTGTTTTGAGATCTTTTAAGTGGGCTGAACGTCACCTCGCTACCTCCCCATAAATCCCCACTTCAGCCAGAAGGGTGATATGGCTTCTGCTGTTTCTCCCCCAGGTGACATACAGAGTCGTTCAGGTGACGGACAGTCAGCTGGATGGACAAACGGATGCAACGGGGGCCGTTAGCGTGGTCTCGACCGCAGCTTTCGCCAGTGGCCAGCAAGCTGTTGCTCAGGTGAGAAATGGTTTGACTAACCCCAGCATTAGTGTTATTGTTACAATTGGTCGCGCGGTCAACCAAGATGTTTAGACTGGAGTTGCTATTTTGATCCACCTGTCAAGTCCTTCCAAGGGCCCTGGGATAGACAGATGTTGTTGTTTGATGGCGTCAGCGGATGTAAGCTGTTCTGAACAAAGCTGCCTTTTGCAAATGACTAATGGTGATTTTTGTCAATGCCAGTGATACTCAAGTGGTGCTCCAGATGTTTTGGTATTACACACCCAAGGTCCCTATCGCTTTTGGTACTATCTTTGCATTCTTTTGCTACAATTGTTGTACTTCTATTTGCAAGCCTTTGCATTTTTTCTGATTTTTCTCCAGTTCTTTCTCTTCTGACCCAAGTTCTTAAGTCCGTGGTGTTGTGCGGCAGGTGCTGAATTCTAAAGCCCCAGAGCACTTTGCCTTCTTCATTTTCGATGACTTTTGTCTGTTTTGCGGTTCCAGCAGTTCTCCCTTGCAGACAGATGGTATGCATGCAAATTTTTTTGGCAAGATTTTTCAGACCTGGTTTGCCGTTGTCAGTTTCCTGGGGCTGAGAGAAAGTGACTGGCACAAAATCAGCCAGACGGCTTTGTGCCTAAGGCGTGATTAGAACTCACCATCTGCCACTTTCTAACTTGGTGCCTTAATCACCACATCTAACTAGCTGTTAGTAAAAGGTAAAGGTTTCCCTCGAACATATGTGCTACTCGTTCCCGACTCTAGGGGGCAGTGCTCATCTCCGTTTCAAAGCCGAAGAGCCAGCGCTGTCCGAAGACGTCTCCGTGGTCATGTGACCGGCATGACTCCACGCCAAAGGCGCACGGGACACTGTTACCTTCCCACCAAAAGTGGTCCCTATTTTTCTACTTGCATTTTTTACCTGCTTTTGAACTTCTAGGTTGGCAGAAGCTGGGACAAGGAACGGGAGCTCACCCCGTTACGCGGCACTAGGGATTCAAACCGCTGAACTGCCGACCTTTCGATCGACAAGCTCAGCGTCTTACCCACTGAGTCACCGCCTCCCGGTTGTTAACCTGTTACCTGTTCTTCAACACAAGAGGGCAGTGCCTACCTTCAGTTCATACAGCAGATCTACACTCCTCATTTTCCTCTCTTTCTGTAAATCCGTTCCTGGGACCGTTTATTGATTTCTTAGTCTGCACGAAGTCTTGGTTTAATTGAGTTCTCCTAACGTTTAGCCCCAGCTTTTGGCCTGCCTGCCACTCGCGTCACCCGTAGCCAGTTACGAATAAAAGCCAGGGTTTTATTTCCTGTACCAGTACTAGACTCAAGCCTTCCTTTGCTCTTTATCCATTATTTATCCTGATTCGGGTATTTATCTTGCTTTGGGTGGTTTGCTGTCACAGACGCACAAATGCCTCTCCTCCTTTTTCCAGGCTGTGATTCAGAACCCTTTCAGTAACGGTGGGAGCCCGGCCACAGATGCCGTTAGTGGTGAAGCCCGTTTTGCGTACTTCCCTGCTTCCACAGTGGGAGATGCCACAGCAGTTTCTGTACAGACAACTGATCAGTCACTGACACAAGCTGGAGGTAGGAAATCGGGGACCCCAGAAAGCTGTTTGAGATGGCTTTGATGGCCTCCATGTCTCTTGAACTACCACCCCTACAATCCCCAATCATTGGCCCATGAAGCCCAGGCTAGCTCAATGCTATAGCTAGGGGTCTATAGTTATATTGTATGTAAAAGGAGTCAAAACTCTTACTGATCACAGTGCCACAGGTTAAAACTCTGATGAACAAAAAAGTTGCTCTGTTTACAAGACAGGCTTTACCCAGACGAATAAACCATCTGACTTGATCTAATGGACACCCGATCCCACAAGTCAATAAATAAATAAATTCAATAAACTGCCCAAGCTCAGGTTAGCTCCTTATGTTGGCAAATCAGTGAAGATCCTGCCTGAAGAAATGGTTTAATATTTTTTTTTTAAATTTGATTTATATGCCGCCCTTTTCTGGAGACTCAGGGCGGCTTACAATGCGTTAAGCAATAGCCTTCATACTTTTGTATATTTATACAAAGTCAGCTTATTGCCCCCACAATCTGGGTCCTCATTTTACCTACCTTAGAAAAGAGGGAAGGCTGAGTCAACCTTGAGCCTGGTGAGATTAGAACTTGCAGTAATTGCAAGCTGCTGAATGTTAATCACAGTGTCTTAGGCCCCTTAATAGTTTATAGGTAAAGGTAAAGATTCCCCTCGCACATATGTGCTAGTCGTTCCTGACTCTAGGGGGCGGTGCTTATCTCCATTTCAAAGCCAAAGAGCCAGCACTGTCCAAAGATGTCTCCATGGTCATGTGGCTGACATGACTCAACGCCAAAGGCGTGCGGAACACTGTTACTTTCCCACCAAAGGTGGTCCCTATTTTTTCTACTTGCATTTTTTATGTGCTTTCAAACTGCTAAATTGGCAGAAGCTGGAATAAGTAACGGGAGCTCACCCCGTTACGTGACACTAGGGATTTGAACCACTGAACTGCCGACCTTTTGATCGACAAGCTCAACATCTTAGCCACTAAGTCACTGCATCCCTTTAATATATATATATATATATATATATATATATATATATATATATAAAATATATTAAATTTATTTTAAAAATACATTTATATATGAAACTATTATATATAATAGTTTATGTATACGTATAAAAACATGCGCAGCCAGTCCCCGCCATTTCCTCTGGTTAGGGTTAGGGAGACAGATGGAAATCAGGTAAGAGAGCAAATGGAACCCTGTCTTGGTCCACATGCCCCAAAATAATTAGACCTCCCCGAAAATAAGGCCAAGAGCTTATTTCGGGGTTCAAAAAAATATAAGACGGTCTTATTTTTGGGAAAACACAGTATATGTTTAATATTGCCACACACAGGGTATAAGCCTATCCATTCCTTGAAACTGCTTTTAATTTTTAATTTTTTGGGCGGGGTGGGGGAGTAGAAAAGATAAAGGAACAGCCCAGTGAGGACAAACCATGCTCAACAGCCAAACTTCAGATTTATTGTGAGAAGGAGGAAAATTGGGAACGGGGGTATAGGGTGGGAGGATGGGGGTCAGACGGACAAAAAGCCAACAGCTAAATCTTTTCATGCAAACATTTGGCAGTGCAACATTTTCTTGCAGGCATCCTCTTTTCCCTTTCCCCCCCCAATTTTTTAGTCATTTGTTTGGTGGCATAATACCTTCTCCACGTTGCTCCTTCAGGTCAGTTCTACGTGATGATGACCCCCCAAGACGTGTTGCAGACCGGAACGCAACGTACCATAGCTCCCCGCACCCACCCCTATTCCCCGTACGTACCGCTTCGGGCACAAACTTGAAGTTTCAAAATCAGGGTCTTGCAGTCGGGGAAAGTTCTGGACATTCTGCAGTGTGGTTGGGGGGGGAAAAAGAGAGAGGCGAGCTGGAAGAGGGCGGGAAGAGGTGGGACCACAAGCAAGATAATCCTGGAGTCGGGGAGGACAGAAAGCAGGCAAATTGGTGTGCCAGAATATAAAGGAATGTAGCTAAGGAAGGATGGATCCACGGGTGGGCTGCTGGGGGTTCGCAGGGGTTCGGGAGAACCTCTAGCTAAGATTCTGTGCAGTTCGGAGAACCCCCCAAATCCCACTCCTGGCTGGCCCTGCCTACCCCGCCCCTCCCAGGAGTCCCCATATGGCCCGTTTTGGATGTAGGTAAGTGCAGGGCGTGCGTGGAGGCTCGGGGAGGGTGAAAAATGGGCATACCAGAAGTTTGGGAAGGCCGGAAATGGGACCATTTCTAGCCTCTAGAGGGCTTCCGTAGCCTGGGGAGGCTGTTTTCGCCCTCCCGTAGGCTCGAGAAAAGCCTCCGTAGCCTGGGGAGGACAAAACCGCCCCCCCCCCATGGTGCAGGAGGGCGACTAGGCCACGCCCACCATGGCCACACCCACCCAGCAACCGGACAGAGAACCCCTTGCTAAAATTTTTGAAGCCCATCCCTGGATGGATCAGACCAATATTGGGGAGGACAAGGTGCAGTGGAATCTCCAGCGAGGCTGGAAGGAAGAGTGAAGAAAGGACCAAGATTAGAGTCTTTGCGATGCAGAAAGCAGCACAGGCAGGCCTAATCTCCCCAGAATCCTTGACGCCTTATGTGACCCTTCGCAAGGGAATGTAGTCAGCTGGACAAAGTTCTTGTAACGTGGATGACTGGCAATAAAACGTCTGCTTTGAGACTGTTATCCTACCTTATCACAATAAATATGACTCCTGGAATTCTTGATCTGCCCTGCTTCAAAAGGCTGACTTCAGTCTTGAAAGCATGTCTAAAATTTGATGGGGTGGGACATGTAGTCCACAGCGGTGGCTCAACTATACCTGTGTTCTCCCAGAAAAGAATGTGGGTATTTGTTCTTCTTCTAATTCCTTGTTGTTGTTGTTGTTTTGTTGTTCGTTTTAAAACATCTTTGAGAAAGGGAAAAGACGTAAATCATTTTACGTCAGCAGTGTGCAGCAGCAGCCGCCAAAAAAGCTAAGGCAATCCTTGACTGTATAAACAGAGCCATAGAATCAAAATCAGGTGAAGTATTAGTACCGTTTAATAAAAGCCTTAGTAAGGCCACACCTGGAATAACTCCATCCAGTTTTGGTGGCCAGGTTTTAATTTAATTTAATTTAATTAATTCAATTTATAGCTGCCCCTCTCCGAAGACTTCTAACGGCTTTTAGAAAAACAAACACTCTGTTTTAGCAATCTACACTGGATGGATGTTCCTTTTCCTTCCAATTCAGAACGTCCACGAGGGGGTTAGCATCCCCCAATTTCTCAATTCTTAGGTATGCCTCCCTAGGTTGAAGGAGAGGGCTGACATTTGGCACCTTTTAACTCCGCCTTTTGAAATCATAGAAAATGTTGTGTCAGTTCTGAGATGGGAACAGGGTTTCTGAAATCTGCTGTGCTTTCTGATTCTGATTCAACTCCCTTCCTTCAAATTCTAGGAAAATGGACGGGACGCGGACGCCACGAGATGAGAGGCGAAGAGCTCAGCACAATGAAGGTAAGCAGGAAAGCCAAGCTGAGTGAGCTCTCTGCTGCCTTCAAATTTGTGCCCTAAACCGAGGAGGAAAGGTGGTATTGCTCTGAAACACAATTGAGATCAAGACCCAATTTATTTCCCTTTATTTATTTCTAACTACTGCTCCATGATGGCGCAGTGGTTAGAATGCAGTACTGCAAGCTAGCTCTGCCCACTGCCAGGAGTTCGATCCTGACTGACTCAAAGTTGATTCAAGCCTTCCATCCTTCCAAGGTTGGTAAAATAAGGACCCAGATTCTGGGGGCAATAGGCTGACTCTCTAAACCTCTTAGAGCAAGGGTGTCAAACTCAAGGCCCACGGGCCGGATCTGGCCGGGGGGGGCTCCGTTTTTGGCTGTGCCAGTCTCCTGCAGCCCTGTACCAGTGAAAACAGAGCTCAGGGGGATTGGCTGTTACCGTTTTCACTGGCAGAGCACTGCAGGAGGCCATCCCGGCTGAAAACGGAGCCCGGGGGGAGGGCTGCCTGGGTCACCACAGGTGCCCCAGATACGAGTGACATCAAGCTGGCACGCCCACCCTGGCCGTGCCTTCCCCTCTCCCTCCCCGCTCCCTGATGCTGCCCTCAATGAAATTAAGTTTGACACCCCTGGCTTAGAGAGTGCTATAAAGCAGGGGTCTCCAACCTTGGCAACTTTAATCCTGGAGGACTTCAACTCCCAGAATTCCCCAGCCAGCTTTGCTTTGCTGGCTGGGGAATTCTGGGAATTGAAGTCCGCCAAGCTTAAAATTGCCAAGGTTGAAGACCCCTGCTATAAAGCACTAGGAATTAGTATATAAGTCTAAGGGCTATTGCTATTCTTCCAAATTGGCAGAGGAAGAAAATGCTCCAGATAGTGAACTCCAGTACTTATTGGCTCCTTACATCCCACCTAGTGGAGAAAAATGCTAGGAATTGTGGTTCGGCAACATCCGAGGGAAGACATGTTGCCCACATTAGATCGAATCTTCAATTTCTAATCTGTAGAGCTGTTGGTAATAACTCTCGTGTGTGTGTGTGTGTGTGTGTGTGTGTGTGTGTGTGTGTGCGTGCCTGTTTCTCTTCCCCCAAAGTCAATCATTCCATCCCTCCGCGTGTTATTGTCAGGTTGCTATGTTTGATCAGGGTCTTATTTTTATTTCTTTTCTTTCTCTCTCTTTTTTTTAAAAAAAAAAGTTGAACGGAGGAGGCGGGACAAGATCAACAATTGGATCGTACAGCTGTCAAAAATCATTCCAGACTGCAATACAGACAACACCAAGACAGGGGCGGTGAGGGCAGTTACTGGGCGGGGAGGGGGGAGGGGTAGTGCAAAAGGAACTATGTTTTGCTTTGGGGGAGGACATATTAAGCTTCTCTCATGTGGAGATGTCCCAGATCACCCTTCCAAGGTTCCAGCGGACTTTCCCTGATTATTGTTTCTCCCAGATGAATTTTCCCTGTTGGTTATCTTGTTTTCAATTGCTTTGGATAATTACAGCCTCATTGGATGGCATAATTGTGGAGTAATTGGAGCCACAAGTACTGTTCAGTCAGATTATAGCTTGTGGAAACATCCTCTTGCTAGAGCAGGGGTCTCCAACCGTAGCAACTTTAAGACCTGTGGACTTCAACTCCCAGAACTCCCCAGCCAGCAAAGCAAAGCTGGCTGGGAAATTCTAAGAGTTGAAGTCCGCCAAGGCTTAAAGTTGCCAAGGTTGGAGACCCCTCCTCCTGACTAGATACCCGGGATTGTGGAAAGCTGCAGGGAATGGCTAGTCAAGAGAAGGACCAGGGGTGACCTGATAGCAGTGTTCCAGTATTTGAGGGGCTGCCACAGATGATTTACAAGGTCCCTTCCAACTCTGTTAATCTGTATCCATCTCTGTTGGGGATCTGATGGGGGGTTAGATAATTTCATCCAACGCAGTAGAAGGAGGAATAATGCAAACGAGCTGTTTTTTTCCTACATTTACATCACCTGCACAGTCATAATTGAGAGTTCCTGCTTGAAGAGTTCCATAGATTTGCAGACGCTTATTCCTAGCGATTTCTCCTTAGCTGAGGATAACCCCACAAGGAGCTTCTTTTCCACTTGAGAAATCCTGAAGCTGTGGCCGCTAGTTGGCCACTTTAGCCTAAACTCAAGAAGTTAAGCGGCTTGGACCTCATTAGTATTCGAATGGGAAGCTACCAGGTTGGTAAATAGTCCTAAAGCTCTAGGAAATCAGGGGGTGGTGGAAACAATTTCAACCATCTTGGGGGGGGGAGTCTGCGATAAATGACGTCTTTGTTGCTTTCAAGAACGACACAAAAGACGTCGCCAGGCATTGAGAAGTTGACTCAAGACAGAGGGAAAACGGCACTTAATGCTTATTTTTTTACTATAGCGGCAAACTCTATAAATTGAGATGAATCGATATTTTAGCCAGCCACAAATAAATAAAAGAAGTCCCATCCTACAAACAGAGCCAGCTAATCCTTGGAGGTTTGAAGATGTGTAGTGGCTGAGACACTGAGCTTGTCGATCGAAAGGTCGGCAGTTCAGCGGTTCGAATCCCTAGTGCCGCGTAACGGGGTGAGCTCCCGTGACTTGTCCCAGCTTCAGCCAACCTAGCAGTTCAAAAGCACGTAAAAAATGCAAGTAGAAAAATAGGGACCCCCTTTGGTGGGAAGGGAACAGCGTTCCGTGCGTTTTTGGCGTTCAGTCATGCCAGCCATATGACCACGGAGACGTCTTCAGGCAGTGCTCGCTCTTCGGCTTTGAAAGGGAGATGAGTACCGCCCCCCTAGAGTTGGGAACGACTTTAAAGGAGGAAGGACCTTAGAGAACCGATTTTGGAAGATCCTTCCCACCATCCGAGGTGGGGCAGAGCAGGAAGTTCAGTGGTGGAGCTGTTCTTTGTTTCTCTCTCTTTCAGAGCAAAGGGGGCATCCTTTCTAAAGCCTGTGACTACATCCGGGAGCTGCGCCAGACGAACCAGCGTATGCAAGAGACGTTCAAGGAAGCCGAGAGGCTTCAGATGGACAATGACTTGCTACGGCAACAGGTAACTCAACCCACATTCTTCCTCTCTTGCTTTGGAACAGGGTTTGGGATTGTGGCCAGCCATAAAGCCGAATACGGGTAGTCCTCGACCTACACGACCCACCAACGGAGCCCACAATTTCTGTCGTCGAGCGAAAAATGGGTTGACAGCTTTGCCCCATTTTCCGACTTTTCCTGCCACCGTTGTTAAGTGAATCACTGCAGCTGTTAAATTAGCAACAACGGTTGTTAAGTGAACCTGGCTTCCCCTGGGACTTGGCTTGTCAGAAGGTCGCAAAAGGGGATCCCGTGACCCCCCCCCCTGGACACAGCAACCGACATAAATATGAGCCAGTTGCCAAGGATCTGAATTTTGATCACATGATTATGGGGGGGTCGTAACTGTGGAAAACGGCCATAGGTTTTTTACTTTTTTCAGTGCCGTTATAACTTTGACCGGTCATTAAATGAACTGTTGTAAGTCGAAGACTACCTATGGGAATAATAGTAGTGCAGAAACTGGGATGTCCTGCTTCAGGGAACTCTTCCAGGTCACACGGCCTTGGAGCAAATCTGTAAGCCCGGCCAAGTACAATTTTCAGCTATTGCAGTTAAACGTTACCTCAGAACAAGAGAAGATGGACAGTTTATATGTTTGCGTGTATCATATAAACAGTAAATCCCTTTCACAAAATGTGTGTATGTGTGCACACACGTATGTATACCAGCCAGTTTCGGGTGAAAACATCCCTAAAAACAAATGGACTTGCTTTATGACACAGTGTCTGCTTTACAGCTATCACAAAAACAGTTACAAAAATCCAGACATCCAGTTTTGGTCGCCATGATAGAAAAAAGATGTGGAGACTCTAGAAAGAGTGAAGAGAAGAGCAACAAAGTTGATTAGGGAAATTGGAGGATAAAACATACAAAGAACAGTTGCTGGAACTGGGTATGTCTAGTTTAATGAAAAGAAGGATTAGGGGAGACATGAGAGCAGGGTTCCAATATCTCAGGGGCTGCCCCAAAGAAGAGGGAGTCAAGCTATTCTCCAAAGCACCTGAGGGCAGGATAACAAGCAACGGGTGGAAACTAATCAAGGAGAGAAGCAGCTTAGAACTAAGGAGAAATTTCCTGACAGAACAATTAATCAATGGAACAGCTTTTTTTTTTTTTAATTTGATTTATATGCCACCCTTCTCCGGAGACTCAGGGCGGCTTACAGTGCGCTAAGCAATAGCCTTCATACTTTTGTATATTTATACAAAGTCAGCTTATTGCCCCCACAATCTGGGTCCTCATTTTACCTTCCTTAGAAAGGATGGAAGGCTGAGTCAACCTTGAGCCTGGTGAGATTAGAACTTGCAGTAATTGCAGGCAGCTGAATGTTAATCACACTACTTTAGTCTGCTGCCCCACCAGGCTTGCCACCAGAAGTTGTGGGTGCTCCCTCACTGGAGGTTTTCAATACAAAACGGGACAGCCATTTGTCCAAAATGGTATAGGGTCTCCTGCTTGAGGAGGGGGTTGGATTAGAAGACTTCCAAGGTCCCTTCCAACTCTGTCATTCTGACCTGGTTACATGAGTCCCCCAACTTGAGGACCCAGTTTGTGGAGGCAATGAGCTGACTTTGTATAAATATACAAAAGTATGAAGGCTATTGCTTAACGCATTGTAAGCCGCCCTGAGTCTCCGGAGAAGGGCGGCATATAAATCAAATTTTTTAAAAAAACAAAAAACTTAACAACCGTCATGACGTACGATGGGAAATTCCCAGGTTCCACTACGGTCAGTGGTGGGTTGCCCTCGGTTCGCACCGGTTCTATAGAACCGGTAGTAAAACTGGCGGGAGGCTCCGCCCACCAGCCCTGAGGTCATCAGAACGCTTCTGCGTGGCCCCGCCACCCCTGACTATACGATGTCATAAATCGAGGTCTGCCTGTACTTTTTCGCAGCAAACCCCAGTTGCATTTCTTTAACTCTTGCCTCCGCTTTTCCCCAGTTTGATAAACGTCTCCCTTTCTCCTCCTCCTATTTCCCGTGTCCTCCCCCCCCCCCCTTCAACAGATTGAGCAGATGAAGAACGAAAACACCCTTTTGAGAGCACAGCTTCAACAACACGGAATTGAAATGGTGGGCGACACCCCAGGGCAATAGCCCCCTTTCCTTCGCCTCTGCCTACATGCCGAATCTCAGCCTCCCAATTCTTCTGGGGTTTATTTTTTTGTTTTTTTTTTGTTTTATATATATATATATATACATATATATATAAACTGAATCCTCGCCTCCCGACAACAGTGACACAGCGAAACCGTCGCCTCTTGGATGAACCTTGCCTCCTTGCTTTGCGTTTGAGGATGGGGGATGTGATGAGGGGGCAGGAGGGAGGAGTTACAGAGGAGACTTGGGGGGGTGGGGGCTTTTCTACCCCATACCTTGCTACTGCCCTGAAAGGCGGCGCCTGGCTTTCTTCCTACCAGGTGCATCCTTTTACCCCTCCCTCCCTCTGCCCTCCCTTTCTTTCTTTCTTTCTTTCTTCCTTCCTTCCTTCCTT
This sequence comes from Ptyas mucosa, assembly GCA_012654045.1. Lineage (NCBI taxonomy): Eukaryota > Metazoa > Chordata > Lepidosauria > Squamata > Colubridae > Ptyas > Ptyas mucosa. The sequence goes on along the minus strand of WNWU01000046.1, from coordinate 5,018,364 downwards.
CCTTCCTTCCTTCCTTCCTTCCTTCCTTCCTTCCTCCTTCCCTTCCCTTCCTTCCTTCCTTCTTTCTCTTTCTTCCTTCCTTCCTCCCTCTCTCCCTCTCCTTCCTTCCTTCTTTCTTTCTCTCTCTTTCTCTCTCTCTGTCTCTTTCTTTCTTTCATCCTTCCTTCCTTCCTTTCTCCCTTCCCTCCTTCCTTCCTTCCCTTCCATCCTTCCTTCTTTCTCTTTCTTTCTTCCTCCCTCCCTCCCTCCCTCCCTCCTTTCTTTCTTTCTTTCTTTCTTTCTCTCTCTCTCTCTCTCTCTCTCTCTCTCTCTTTCTTTCTTTCTTTCTTTCTTTCTTTCTTTCTTTCCCTCCCCAGGATTCAACAGACAAAAATCCTGCAATTATTTTTTTTTTACAACAGGTTTTTAACACGGGTTCACTGACTTCCATCACCCTTTTCCTGGGTGGGAACTAGGGGCGAGGTTGGGGGGGAAGTTCACACCCTTCCTTGAGCTTGGCTGTTTTAAAAGGAGAGAAAAAAAATGCTAGATTATTTTTTTTTTTTATTTTTATTTTTCTTGTCTCTTCTGTACATTTTCGGCATCTTGCTTCTGGAAACGGGGGTGGGTTTGAGTGGAGAGGCTGTTCTCTTTGGGCACGACGACAACCCGCGAGGCTCTCGGGGGTCCCAGGTACATCTGGTGAAACGGAAGAAAGTACAGCGGGCCAGGTAGGCACACACTCACGCTCCGCGCACGAATTAGCCAATTCAATGGAACACGGCCTGCCAACGGAGCGCACCATTTCAGGTTGGCGAGGTTGGAAACAGCCTTATGCAGGAAAAGAAAAGGACAGTGGGGGAAAAAAAGAAACTTTTGCATTTGCGGGCAACGTGCACGCTTTTTTTTTTTTAATCCCGAACAGAATTCTCTCTCAGTTTCTGGGGACTTGCAAATCAAACCGAACGGGATTTTTAGCTGCATTTTGTCACGAGCCTGATGCCGAATTTCTGCCTTTTTTTTTTCTTTTTTGCTCCGTCCTCGTAAAACTCAAGTCACCCCAGTTCTTCGAATCATTGTCTCACATTCTTTACTTCCCCATTGTTTTAAGGCACTGGCCAGAACCATCCTGAAAGTTCACCCTTCCCTTCCCTTGTCTCTGTCTCTCTTTCCCCCCACTCCCCTCTCTTTCTTGTAAGTAATCTTTATTTTATTAGTTTAAAAAGCGCGTTTGTATAGAGGTACGGTGTTTGTATGATAGCTGAAACCCAGGTCGTTAGGAAAGGCAATAGTGGTGGGTCGAATGACAACAGGGTTGCTTTTTGTGTGTGTGTGTGTGTGTGTGTGTGTGTGTTTTGATATTATATAATTTTTTAATTAAACTTCAGTGTTTTAGGATTTCAGGTTTAAAAAAGGAAAAAAATCAGGAGATGAGGTTTTTTTTTTTAAAGAAAAAAAAGGAAATCTCTATTTTGCGTCCTTCCCTACTACCCACTTCTGAGCAGAATTTTTTTTAAATAAAAAAAACAAACAAACAATAAATAAATGGTTCCTAAGATGGTAAAATACTATTGTAACAGCAAGTAACGTAGAGCTGATTTTTTTTTTTAAAAAAAAGATATCTATATATACCAATCACCCACCCTTCCCTTTTAAAAGAAAAAAAGAAAAAGAAAAAAATTATCTTAAAAGTTGCAACTGAATTCGTGGTCACAATTTGTACTGTTTGATCCTGGGGACACCTCCGTCAATAGGACGGAAAAAACAAAGCAAAATTGAGCAGAAAAAAAGCATATGGTATATATACAGTAGTGGCCAAAATTGTTGGAAACCTTTAGGGAAAAGTGTATTTTCTAAAATTAGCTAATAACACCACATTTTTTTTTGGAGTAGTACCATAAGATTATATATCAATGGAAAGATAATTTAATCAAGAATGTAATGCAATAACTTTTATGAAGGATTTGCTATTAGAATAGCAGTTACAGTAGAAAGAAGAACAGTGAAACGTAGAAAAAATGAGATATGCAAAAATTATCACCATGTTAGTTAATACTTAGTTGGGTAAACTTTAGCATGAATTATGGCCTTACAATGTCTTCCCATGGAGTGAACCACATCTTTTAGTTCTGCAGCTGTTACAATGTGAAACCAAGATTGAATAATTGCTTCTATTAACTGGGTTTTATTGCTGGGTCGCTTCTGACTAACTGATTTCTTTAGTCGGCTCCATAGATTTTCAATTGGGTGAAGGTCTTGGCTATTCCCAGGCCATTCCAGTAGTGGAATATGATTATCTTGAAACTCCAGGGGGGAAAAATGGTGTTATTGGCCATCAAATCTCAAAAATATACTTTTCCCAAAAGGTTTCCACAATTTTGGCCACTCCTGTATATATATGTGTGTGTGTATATGTATATAAAGATTAAGGAGTTGGCTTGCAGAGTTTGTTGCAAAGTAGGAAATAATTCTGTTTATATATAAAGAAAAAAAAACCTGCACAGAAAAAAAAAATTGCTATCGGATCATTTTGTGGTTCAGCATTTCCTTGGGGCTGGTTATGAGGGTGGAATGAAATGACTGCGGTGATTCGCTTAACGACGGTGGCAAGAAAGGTCATGAAATGGGGCAAATCTCACTTAACCCGGTTGCTAAGTGAATCTGGCTTCCCCAACGACTTTGTTTTTGTCAGAAGGTTGCAAAAAGGGGGGGGTTGCAAGACTCAGTACAACTGTCATAAATATGAACTGGTTGCCAAATATCCAAATTCTGATCATATGATCAGAATAATATAATAACGGTTGTAAGCAGAAAAATGGTCATAAAGTCATTTTTTTCCAGTGCTGTTGTAACTTTGAACGGTCATTAACGGATGGTTGTAAATTGAGGACCATCTGTATGGCCAAACAAGACTACTGCAATTATTTATTTATTTATTTATTGGTTCGATTTATATGCCGCCCTTCTCCGGAGACTCAGGGCGGCTTACAATGCGTTAAGCAATAGCCTTCATACTTTTGTATATACCTGCTTAGTAGGGCTTTCGGCTCCCCCTAAGCGCTGTTCTTTTTATACAAAGTCAGCTTATTACCCCCACAATCCGGGTCCTCATTTTACCTACCTCAGAAGGATGGAAGGCTGAGTCAACCTTGAGCCTGGTGAGATTTGAACTCGCAGTAATTGCAGGCAGCTAGCAGCACTTTAGTCCGCTGCACCACCAAGGCTCTTTGATTTAAACGCTATAGATAGAGATGGAACTTCACCAGTACAGCAATGAAGCACTTATTATTCTCTATTATTTATCAGGCTCAGCATTCGGTTTACATTCTCCCTTTCATTTGGAGCTCAAGCCGATGTCTATAACCATCTCACTGTTTTCCCCACCACTATCGTTCTGTGATAGCGATCAGTTTTGGTAGCTGAAGATGGAATAGTTTTCCAGTCCAATACCATTATGCCACACTGGATCTTGGGCTTAGGGCAGGATTGTCGAACTCAAGGCCTGGGGGCCAGATCCGGCCTGCAGGGTGCTTAGATCTGGCCCGCAGGGCCACCCTGGAAATAGATAAGGACCAGCCTGCAGTGCCTCTGCCAGGGAAAACAAAGCTTGGGAGAATTGCATTTTGCCCTCCTGAGCTCCATTTTAGCTGGCAGAGGGCTGCAGGAGGCCATCACAGCCAAAAACTGAGCTCATGAGGGCCGTGGGAGCCACTCCCCAGTTCCATTTTTGCTGGCAGAGGGTTGCAGGAGGCCGTCACCCCCGAAACGGAGCTTGTGAGCCTGTTTTCTCTGGCAGAGCGCTTGGGCTATCACCAGGCCTGAGGAAAGGGGGATTTAGCCGGCACATTGTTCTGGCGTCCATGGAGCTCAAAGAGGGCCCATGAAAGGGAATTTTTTTTAAAAAAAAATTAAAAACCAAATTTTAAAACAATATTGGATATATACTTCATACTCTATATTTTGCAAAACCGCCTTGCAGCCTTGTTTGACATAACCTTTATTAATCTGAAACTCAGTGAACAGTTATGTAATTTAGTGAATTTGGATGTCCATGTGGATGTCGCACACTTAATTTGTGTGGAAACGGTCTTCGGGTCTCTGCTGCGAATGCGCAGGGAGCGGGGGGCATATTAGTCTTGTTCCAGCACTACTTAATCCTCTCAGCCCTGGCTATCACAGGTGCCCCCGACATCAGTGATGTCGAGCTGGCCATGCCCACCCCGGCCCCAAGGCCGAACAACTTCGATGCGGCCCTCAATGAAATTAGAGTTTGACACCCCTGGCTTAGGGGAAAGGAACTGATCCAGAATCATCCAGTTGAGCTGCTGTGATTGAGAGAGGACTACAAGCTGGGTCTTCCCAATCGTAGTCCAGTACCTTCACCACTACCTCACCCAAGTTCTTGGGTAGTGGTGGGATTCAAAAAAATTTTACTACCGGTTCTGTGGGTGTGGCTTGGTAGGCATTACTTCGCTTGGTGGGCGTGACTGGGGAATGATACTGCAAAATCTTCATTCCCATCCCACTCCAGGGGAAGGATACTGTAAAATCTCCATTCCCTCCCCACTCCAGGGGAAGGCTGCTGCAAAAGCTCCATTTCCTCCCAATTAGCTGGGATTCAGGAGGCAGAGAATAGATGGGGGCCGGGACAGTGAGAGGTGGTATTTGCCGGTTCTCCGAACTACTCAAAATTTCCCCTACCGGTTCTCCAGAACCGGCTGAATACCACCTCTGTTCTTGGGGGATAAAAGAAAGGAATTGGTCCAAAAATCACCCAATGAATGTTTGTGGTTATCAGTAGACTGGAATATGAGTTTGCCTAATGTCAGTCCACAACCTTGGCTTTTATATCAATGATTTTAGCATTGTTTTGGGGCATCCTTCAATATCAGGGAAAAGGCTGTTGGGAGTATCAGAAGAAGCCTGAGAAGATGTGAAGTAAACGAGCTTCACTTTTAAGGAGAGAAGGGGAATTTCTAAGGGTGTTTCATTGAAACCAAAGTATTCCAATACTAGAATGCCTTAGTTCCCACGTTCACTGCTTTGATCCTGGCAGCTGCCCAACTTAAGTTTAATGCTACTATCAGTCCAGATGGACAAAAATTGCCCACCCTGCCCCTTCAGAGTGCACGTACACCATGCTCAACCTGTTTTCTTGCTCACTGTATATAATTTACGGGTGTAGTGAAAATGCTGATAATAATCCATGGAGATTCCCAGTCACCCAAGTCACGGTTGTCCCAAAGGAGCTTTTTTCAAGAGGCAACTCAACTTTCTGGTTTTTCTTTCTTCGGAGTTGAAGAAGCTTCTTGGATGAGAAGCAAAACATCTTCAAAGAAAAACCAGAAAGTCCAGTTGTCTCTTGGAAAAAAAGCACCCTTGGGACGTTGATAATAATCCAAGAAGAAATTTAAGGAAGATCAATGTGCTAGAATTCCAGCTCCTGGTTGTTAAGTACTTCTAGGGACGTCCAGGGAAGGGGGATGAATTTGGTGGAAGTCCCAAAGGTGCTTTTTCAAGTGGCAACTGGACTTTTCTGGTTTTTCTTTGAAGACGTTTCGCATCTCATCCAAGAAGAAGGAGAGCTGAAGAAGCTTCTTGGATGAGAAGCGGAACGTCTTCAAAGAAAAGCAAAGTCCAGTTGCCTCTCGGGACAAGCATAACCTGGATGACTTGAGAATCACCATAGACAAGATGGGGGAATGAATGTCAAGATTCTGAAGACCCCAGGTTGCTTACATCCTGAAAGGTGCTGTGTTAGCTATCACACCTTTGTAGACACAGCTTTCCTTGACCGCTTGCAAAAGAATGTTTTGTGCTTTCTTTAAAAAAAAACAACACCGTGAACTTTCTGACACATTTACAGGGGGTATGGTCAGAATGGGGAGGGAGTGGAGGTAAATGTTGTGTTTTGCCTGTAGTAATGTTGTCCTTGAGCTGCTCTGACCACAAGGTGACCATGCCTGCCTCACCCCCACCCAGCCAAGGACACCGGGGGTACCAGTTGCCTAAATGAACAGTGGCGCTGGGAGGCGCCTTGGCTAGCCTGCCTGTCGCCGGTTCATTTTTGTGCTCGGCGCCACCTGTAATCTGTGATCTTGGTTGTCCCTAACTGTGCCTCCAGTTGGGGAGGGAGCAAGAGACGAGAGAGAGAGAGAGAGAGAGAGAGAGAGAGAGAGAGAGAGAGAGAGAGACGGAGAGGTCAAAGAAGGTGATGTTGCAAAGTTGCTGGATTGTTTGTGGATGGCGCTCCACAGTCTTGCGTCCTCGGATCTGTATTTTGGACCAAAAGAGATTTTTGTACAAACTAGGAATTGCCGGGAAGTTCAGTTCAAGAAGATGTGTGTGTGTCTACCTACCGCTCTAGAAAGAGTGCAGAGAAGAGCAACGAAGATGATGAGGGGACTGGAGGTTAAAACATAGGAAGAACGGTTGCAGGAACTGGGTAGGTCTAGTTTGATGAAAAGAAGGACCAGGGGAGACATGAGAGCAGTGTTCCGATATCTCAGGGGCTGCCACAAAGAAGAGAGAGTCAAGCTATTCTCCAAAGCACCTGAGGGCAGGACAAGAAGCAACGGGTGGAAACTAACCAAGGAGAGAAGCAACTTAGAACTAAGGAGAAATTTCCTGACAGTTAGAACCATTAATCAATGGAACAACTTGCCTCCAAAAGTTGTGAATGCTCCAACACTGGAAGTTTTTAAGAAGAGGTTGCATAACCATTTGTCTGAAGTGGTGTAGGGTTTCCTGCCTAAGCAGCAGGTTGGACTAGAAGACATCCAACTCATCTCTCCTCTCCTCTCCTCTCCTCTCCTCTCCTCTCCTCTCCTCTCCT
>WNWU01000046.1:4950694-4967736 GCA_012654045.1 Ptyas mucosa | reverse complement strand
AAGAAAGAAAGAAAGAAAGAAAGAAAGAAAGAAAGAAAGAAAGAAAGAAAGAAAGAAAGAAAGAGAATTGATAGAGGACGAGATAGATAGACAGACAGATAATAGAGAAAATGGGTGAAGAGACAGAGTGGATAAATATTCTGCCTGTGTCCATCTGCCTATCTATATTTGCAACCACAAAATTTAGAGAGGTTCTTACCTTACTCTCAAGGTCCTTACCTTATTCTTGAGAATTTCTTTTGAGTTCCTTTTGGTGATATTTCCAAGTTTCTTCTTCTGTAGGAGGAGATGGCAAAGGGGGATCCTTCTAGTATTGTTTCTGAGCAGTCCTCGCTGGCAACATGGAAGAATGCCTTCTCTTCAGATTTCATAGAAGATTGGGAAGTCAAGGAGACTTGACTGGAGGGTGGGTGGGTTATAGAGTAAAAGGCAGGACATTTGTGCACTTTTCTTAACTAGCATACCATTCCTAAGTGCAAGAGCAAACCCCCCCCCATGCCACCCACAATGATTTCTCTGAACCCCGTCCCAGCAAGCAAATTCTTCCATCATACTGAAAGAACATTGCTTCATTTACCCACACCCCCACTTTCTCTCTTGTTCATTTCTCAATTCTCTTTCTTCATTTTGGACTGCTGATCTTGCTTTTTTTTTGCTTTTTTTGAATCGATGCCCACTGGGCTCAAGATTTGATTCCTCAAGCAAAGTAGAGCCAAACCCAACATCTGCCATGCTCATCTGGATGCAGATTCCCCCTTATTCCCCCATGAGTTACAACATAGGGCTTTAAATTCCCATTGATGTCAGTAGTAGTTAAGACGAATTACCCCCCCAATTGAAATCGCTAGGATTTCACCAGGCCTTCCTGTGGTTGTTAGAAGAAAGTGGCTAAATTCACACAACGGATTTCTCCAGGAACAAAACGTGTCCCTCTGTTTGCCTAAAATCCTGAGCTGGTTTGGTTTTTTTTAACCATTGTTGCTTTCTAGTAACTTCCTTCATTGTATGGCCTATAGCCGTGATGGCGAACCTATGGCACATGTGCCACAGGTGGCACACGGAGCCATATCAGCGGGCACATGAGCGTTGCCCTAGTTTAGCTCTGGTGTGCATGCGCACGCCAGCCAGGCTGTTTCTGGTCTCTGGAGGGCCTCCGGAGGTGATTGGGGAAGGCCCGTTTTTCACTCTCCCCAGACTCCAGAGGCTTTCTAGGAGCCTGGGGAGGATGAAAACAGCTTCCCTCCCCCTCCCTGGAGGCCCTCCGGAGTTTGGAAAGAGCAGCAACGAGCCGTTGGGTTCTTTGTAGAAAAGCAACATTGGTTACAGTGTTTCTTTGCCATCAAAAGCCTTTGGCAGGTTGCCAAAGACATCAAAGGTTGGTGATAAGGCCGAAGAATTTGTTTTGGACTAAAGCTGAGAATGAATTAATTCTCAGCTGTTTTAATAAAATAAGTTTGTTCAGGACTGAATTGTGTTTGGTAATCATTACGTGGGCCTCAGTCACAACGGTTAGCCATCACTGGCCTAGAGACTCCTAGGTTTGTTTCATGATAGGATTGATTTAGGAAGCAGGTTAATTGCGTGAAAAAGAACCCAAGTGTAACATTGAAAATTCTTGGAGTTGAAGTCCACAGATCTTGAAGTTGCCAAGCTTGAGAAATACTGACTTTAGAAAGACACTTCCAAGAAAGTCAGGCACGGGGTAATTTTGGCTAATGTCAGTCTTGGCTGGTTTGTTGATTTGTGTGTTTATAGTTCAGCGTACTGTACACATTCAGAAACTGTGGCACAGTCTGTGACTTCCAAGGCTGACATGCTAGTGGGACATAGGACAGCTGCGTTAGCAACATATAGAGACGTCTTTGCAAGTGTGCATCCACGGCTGAGAGAACACAAAATCAAAAATTAGCAAAGCAGAAAAGGTTTCTTTTGCTTCTTCCTTTCTCACCCACAAAGTGGTCATTTGGTTATATACGTATATTTATTTATTAACTGTTTCCACTTTCTGCAGAGCAGAAAAGGAAGTATGAGTGAGCAGTGCTTTTCTGAAAGGCTGTCTTTAGAGTGGGGCAGTGGAAGAAACTTAAATTTTCTTTCTTTTTTCCCACACAAGTAAAATCATTATTTTTAACCCAAGCTATCTTGCCCCAAAAAACTAAGATCATGGCTCCCGGCCCTCTCAGTTCCTAGCAAATAGATGGGGAAGAAATGGAGGTAGTGACAGATTTTATTTTCCCGGGCTCCAAGATCACCGCACATGTGGACTACAAGACGCTTGCTCCTGGGGAGGAAAGCCACGGCAAAGATAGACAGCATACTAAAAACCAGAGACATCACCCTGCCAACAAAAGTGCGGATAGTCAAGGCGATGGTGTTCCCAGTTGCAATGTATGGCTGTGAAAGTTGGACCATAAGGAAGGTTGAGCGCCAAAGAATGGAGGCCTTTGAACTATGGTGCTGGAGGAGATTCCTGCGAGTCCCTCGGACTGCAAGGCGATCCAACCGGTCAGTCCTAGAGGAGATCAACCCTGACTGCGCTTTAGAAGGCCAGATCCTGAAGATGAAACTCAAATATTTTGGCCACCTAATGAAAAGGAAGGACTCACTGGAGAAGAGCCTCATGCTGGGAACGATTGAGGGCAAAAGAAGAAGGAGACCATAGAGAACGAGGTGGCTGGATGGAGTCACTGAAGCAGTCAGCGTGAGCTTAAATAGACTCCAGAGGATGGTAGAGGACAGGAAGGCCTGGAGGAACGTTGTCCATGGAGTCGCGATGGGTCGGACACGACTTTGCGACTAACAACAAATCTTGCCCCAAAGGAGGTTGATCTGGGATTATTTTTTTCTGAATAGCTACAAATAGCTACAAATCTCGTTCTCTTGCTATCACACTGTTAAAGTAACATGCCAGAGACATTGATTTATTTACAGGTAATCCTTGCTTAAACACCAATTGTTCAGCGACTGTTTAAACTCACAACGGCACTAAACAAGAGGTAATTATGACAGTCATCATACTTACGCCCGTCACAGTATTTCCACTGATACGTAATCACAATCCGAGACTTTCCTTGCTGGTTTCCAACAAGCAAAGTGAATGTGGAAAATCAGCAGGAAGTCACAAGTTGTGCTGTAGAAAAAGGAGAAGAAAACCTCTGAAGAAAGTTCAGTTCCCTCTCGAAAATAACACCTTTGGAACTTAACATCAGAGTTTCTAGCCCCAATTAATGTTGTTAAGCAAAGATGATCTCTATTAGATTTATACTGCACCTTTATTTTGTACAACTCAAGGTGATGTACATAATCCCAATAGCAAAACTAATTTTGTGAGCTGAGTTGGGTTGAGAAAGCGTGATTGGCCTAAAGTCACCCAACTGGCTTTCATGCCTAAAGTGGGACTAGAACTCAGTCTCCTGGTGATTAACCCAAAATCACCCATCCAGCTTTCATGCCTAAAGTGGGACTAGAATTTACAATCTCCTGGTGATTAACCCAAAATCACCCATCCAGCTTTCATGCCTAAGGGAGGACGAGGAGTCAGGGTTTCTAGTTTCAGTGCTTTTAACAACTATACCAAACTGCTCCTTTTGATATAATCAATGTCACCATTGTAATTTAGGGTATACTGAGCAGATGCCATTGTTTCAAAATGTTGAACTGGAGCAAATGATTTTTATAGTGACATTTGTGGGCTTCTAGATATTGGTGGATTTCTCATTCCAGCAATCCCTCATCACTGGCCCTCAACTGAGATTTGCATTCAGCCATACAGTATCTGGAAGACCCGAAGCTCCCAACACAACTTCCAGTTGCAACCCTTGTGGCTGCGTTTGTCCACCTTATTAATTTTTACTGTGTGCTTTTGGGCTTAGTGCACTGTATAAGTCCAACCACCGGCCGTCAGCTGCCACCTTATGGTTCGCTAGCTACCATGCGGTGACAGCCTTGAACTCCGGGGAGGCTGGATGGGAGTGGGGAGAATGCTTGAAGTGGGAAAGCGAAAGTTTTAACTACTGCATCTCCCCAAGATGCTGCCTAAAGGTCACCTGGATGGGAGAAGAATGCAACTGCATATCCACCTATTCTTGAAGTGACCATTCTGAAAACATCTTGCTTCAACCTAATTGGACACGTGTGTGTGTGTGTGTGTGTGAAAGAGAGGGGGAGAGAGAGAGGGAGGGAAAGAGAGAGAGAGCATGCAATGGGAGGCAGTGAAGCAGTGGTGGTATTCAGTCGGTTCTATACGGTTCGGGAAAACCGGTAGTGGCAGCTGTGGGTTCTATCCGGTTCGGGAAAACCGATAGTGGCAACTGCGGGAGGCTCCGCTCACCCACCCGGACATCATCGCATCCTGTTTTTGATGCTCTGCGCATGCGCACAAGGTCCTGCGCATGCACAGCAGCGGCGTGTGCACACGCTCACATTTGCGAACTGATAGCGAAGGTAAGTGAGTACCACTCCTGCAGGGAAGGGAGGAAAAGGTGGAACTTAGGTATTTTGGCACACAATTCTCAGTTCTGGCTATGCATTACTGCAATACACTTGGCTTCTAATAAAATTATACCTTTCTCAATAAATGAGCCGAAGATCATTTCGATTTGGAGGTTTAAGTGCTGGCAGGTCAGACACTGGCATTCGTTTATGGTTCAGTGTACTAGCGCAGATCTAGTAAATGGATTGATTCTATAACCAGTTTAAATGTGCTGTGTGAGCAGATCAGTGCCATGTGCCGGATTCTGTAAAGTTTGGAAAAAAAGCTGCTCCTGTTGCATTATTTCTCCAGATTCTACCATGGATAGTTGCAAGGAAGGTATGTGTTGTCTGTTCCAGGCTACAAAAGGTTGGTTTGAACCACACCCTGGGAACTTTTGATCTGTAGACTTGCAAAAGGTAGCTGCCCTGATAGAAAATCAATTGTGCAACACCCAGTAGGACCAGAAGCTTTCTGGATTCTGAGTTCTAAGTGTAATGGAGAACATTTGCCAGGACCACAGACCTTCCAGATTGTAAGGTAAGGGGGAAAAGAAGCCAGGGGGAACCAGAGAAGCTAATTAGGAAGAGCTGTAGAGCAATAAAATCGAATAATTAATGCTATTCTCTCCTTATATCTCCTCATTTGACCACTCACCTGCTTCTTAAAGCAAAACAACAGAATAACAGAGTTGGAAGGGACCTTGGAGGACTTCTAGTCCAACCTCCTGCTCAGGCAGGAAACCCTATACCATTTCGAACAAATGATTGTCCAATCTCTTCTTTAAAAACCTCCAGTGTTAGAGCTCCCACAACCTCGGGAGAACACAACTTCTGGAAGAGCATAAATTGAATTCTGAGGATCATAAAGTACTCTTGAGCACCCTTGAATATATTCTTTAGCCTTCCTTACAAAAGTTCCCATGAAAGTCTTCTTCTTCATTAGTTGACACCTCATGTTTTCTCCAGGAACAAAAAAATGGAGCCCTGGACAAATTGTGTTCTGATCTTACCTATTTCTTTCTCCTGGTCCCATTTATTTTGGGGTGAGTTTAGGACTAATATCTCTGGTTTGCAACAATCTAGACCAGAGGTCAGCAACTCGTGGCTCTGGAGCCGGATGTGGCTCTTTCATCCCTCTGCTGTGGCTCCCTGTGGCTGGTTGGCTCCACAATTGATAGGGCTTTCGGTTAGGACAGGTAGAGGAAAAAGGATGCGGCGCTAGGAGGAGACTCTGTGGTGGGGGAACCGAACTTCTGGTCGACTCCAGAATTGAACAGGGGCTTCCGGTTAGGACCTTTGTGGCTCTTTGAGTGTTTAAGGTTGCCAACCCCTGATCTAGACAACTAGTAAATGGCAGGAAGGAAGTACCTCTTTACTGCCACCTAATGATGACCTGGATTTTGGCAGCACAGAAATGATAGCGGTGGTGTTTTAGTTTAGTTTTTAGTTTTTAGTTTACTTGGTTGTCATTGTACCTCGTACAACAAAATTAAATGCCATCTTCAGTGTACATTATAACTATAAAAATAAAACACAAACACACATCCTTCACATTCTATTCAATTGAATTAAAAACTCCTGATATTGGATTAATATTGCACTGTACAGTAGAATTCAATATAGTTTCTGCTCTGGGATAGAATCTGTTTTTCAGCCTATTTGTCCTTGGTTTTATTGTCCTGTACCGTCTGCCAGATGGTAATAGTTAAAAAAAAAAGGGTGTGTGTGTGTGCCCAGGATGAGATGGATCTTTAAGAATGTTTTGAACTTTCTTAAGGCAGTGGGAGCTATAAAGCTCTTCCAAAGAGGGGAGAGGGCAACCAATGATCCTCTGGGCAATGATGTTGACCCTCTGGAATGCTGTCCTATCTGCCACTGTGCAATTGGCAAACCATACACAGGTGCAGTAAGTTAAAATACTCTCTGTGTGCCCCTGGCATTTTGTTGATCGGCTGATGCAGTTCCAAACAAAGCTTTGCATCATGGAAAAAAATGACAATCTTTGCCACAAGAGGAAAGCGCTGTAAACCCAAACCTCAACTTCTTATTTCTTTTCCCATGGGAATATTGGAAAGAATGGGAGAGACAATTCTGCTCTTGGAAAGAATGCACTTATCCTTCTTAGGTGCAACCAAATGGACCAACTTTTGGCCCTTGAAAGAAATTAGTGGCTGTGGTTGTATGCTGGCTTTTGGCCTCGGGATTCTCAGAACTTAAACTCACTATCTTAGTTTGAAAGTTCAAGAAAAAAAGGGAAAGCATGGTCTTTATCCGGCTGTAGAAAATGCTACTTTTAGTGTGTGTGTGTGCGCGCGCGCGTGTGTGTGTGTGTGTGTGCGATTAAGGATTGCGGTTTTGGCCAAGCAGCTCTTTTTGATTATTGCTCATCTTCATTGGTTTGTAAATGCTTTGTAATTGTTAGGTTGTTTATCCAATAACTCCCACTTCCTGAAATAGTTAAGCTGAAGAGATACAAGCCACTCAAGGTCATTCAACGCGTTTCCAAATAGAGCACAGATTTTGAGCCGGAGGCACCTCAGATGGCAACCTCCCTCCCACTCCCCCTCCCACTCCCCACACCACTCTATATTTAATTGAGTTTTGTGCTGAAACAGGGTCACCGTCTCTTTCTACCAGAGCCTCTGGTGCCCCGGAATGGCTGCTTAACAGATGCTTGTGTAAAAGCGATGTTCGATGCTTCCAAAGACAGAAAGAAAGGCCTGCATACAGCTACTAAAAGGGTCCTGAAGGGAGGCTCTATTTTTTTTTTAGAATAACAGAGTTGGAAGGGACCTTAGAGGTCTTCTAGTCCAACCCCCTGCTTAGGCAGGAGACCCTACACCACTCCAGACAAATGGTTATCCAACATCTTCTTAAGAACTTCCAGTGTTGGAACATTCACAACTTCTGGAGACAAGTTGTTCCACTGATTAATTGTTCTAACTGTCAGGAAATTTCTCCTTAGTTCTAGGTTGCTTCTCTCCTTGATTGGTTTCCACCCATTGCTTCTTGTCCTGCCCTCAGGTGCTTTGGAGAATAGCTTGACTCCCTCTTCTTTGTGGTAGCCCCTGAGACATCGGAAGACTGCTATCATGTCTCCCCTAATCCTTCTTTTCATTAAACTAGAGATACCCAGTTCCTGCAACCGTTCTTCATATGTTTTAGCCTCCAGTCCCCTAATCATCTTTGTTGCTCTTCTCTGCACTTTTTCTAGAGTTTCCACATCTTTTTTTACATCATGGCAACCAAAACTGGATGCAGTATTCCAAGTGTGGCCTTACCAAGGCCTTATAAAGTGGTATTAAAATTTGATGTGATCTTGATTCTATCCCTCTGTTAATGTAGCCTTGAACTGTGTTGGCTTTTTTGGCAGCTGCTGCACACTGCTGGCTCATATTTAAATGGTTATTAGGCAATTAGGTCAGGGAGATCAAAACATGGCAAAATCTTGCAGAATTCCATCATCATGTACCTTTAAACAGGAGCCAGTCAGCAGACAGATGCTGCCTATATCCCAGGAGCTCCTAAATGACTGTTGTGGCCAGTCAGCCGCTGGACACTCCAGCAGCTGAATCAGAGGAGGAGGAGGTGTGGGAGTCAGGATCAGCAGCAAGGCAACCTGAGAGCTCCAATGAGGAAGAGGGAATGGAGCTGACACACCGAGAGAGCAGAGACAGAGCCTTGGCTGTCCATCAGCCCTCAGATGGAGAGTTAACAGCTCCCAGGTCTGGAGGTGGCTGATGAGGAAGAGGAGGAACAGCTGGGTCCTGTACCTGATGCGCAGCTGTGCAGAAGGCAGAGGAGAGGAGAGCAGTGGAAATCCATGGGCCGATCCTTGGGAAGGAAGAGCCACTGCTGCTAGCAAGGCCCCACTCTAGCTCTGGGGATAAAAGGCAGGGGGCAGAGGTGAATAGACAACTATCCATCTTCCGGACGGACGGACTTGTTAGTCTGCATTGAAAAAAACTTTTTGCTGACGTGGTCAGCACTCCTAATAAAGGCATCTTTTGAGTTCACTTCAGAGGGTTTGTCGTGACAGCTCCTTCCAAATCCTTTTCTGAGAACACACACAGCCTGATTCTTTGAAACTGATTTGTAAAATGCCGTGCTGTGTACTCACACAGTCTCGTAGTTGGCTCCTCTCAACCCAACTCAACATAGCCTTCTCTCTGGGTCCCTGTTCTTAACTTAGAACAGGACTAAAGATGGCATTGCCTGGAGAAGAGAAAGATATTTCTCACTTGAACCCTTTAACCACACTATCGTAGGCAGCTACAGTTTATTATTTCCCTGAAATGCTGGAATGCAAGCTTAACCTTAGCTTCTGTTATCAGCTTCTCCCTTTGGTTTCCTTGGAGAAAGGTCAAGATCCATTTTTGTTCAGGGTCACTTCCTTTTCTCATTGAGAAGGGAGGGTGAGCCATTCAATTAGGGATAAAACCAATAAAAGTTGGGCAGTAAGCCAAATCCTCAAAAGCCTTTAAACCTGCGTGGGAGTATATGGTTCTTTCTCACCTAGATGAAAAACTACACAGCACTGAAGAAGCTGAGAAGCCAGGAAGCTTACCTGTGGCCGTCTCCATGTTGTCCTTCCTGCATTCTCTATGCGATTTTTTCTTCCATTTTCTCTATCAACCAACCAGTTAAATTGTGATCTGGAAAATCCTGATTTCAGAACAATTTTGGGGAATCTAGGTAAAGGTAAGGTAAAGGTAAAGGTTCCTCTTGCACATATGTATTAGTCGTTCCCGACTCTAGAGGGCGGTGCTCATCTCCGTTTCAAAGCTGAAGAGCCAGCGCTGTCCGAAGACGTCTCCTTGGTCATGTGGCCGGCATGACTAAATGCCAAAGGCGCACGGAATGCTGTTACCTTCGTACCAAAGGTGGTCCCTATTTTTCTACTTCCATTTTTTATGTGCTTTTGAACTGCTAGGTTGGTTATCCGTGGCAACTGCTCACTCCGTTATGCGGCACTAGGGATTCGAACTACTGAACTGCTGACCTTTCTGATCGACACTGCGTCCCCTTTTTGTGAATTAAGATAGTATCTAATATCCAAATGAAAGTTATATGGCCCCGTAATCATTTCAAAGCATGGGCCAAAGCAAGTGGAATCTCTTCCATGTACGAAGCCAAGGAATTACTTCATTCCTTCCTACAGAAGGGGCTACTCTCTGGGCTTGGTTGATTTCTTACAGACGTTTCATTACCCAAACTAGGTAACATCCTCAGTGCTAATAAGCAATAGCAATGGCACTTAGACTTATATACTGCTTCACAGTGCTTTTACAGCCCTCTCTAAGCGGTTTACAGAGTCAGCCTATTGCCCCCCAAAATCTGGATCCTCATTTTACCAACCTCGGAAGGATGGAAGGCTGAGTCAACCTTGAGACTGGTGAGATTTGAACTGCCAAACTGCTGGCAGCCGGTGATCAGCAGAAGTAGCCTGCAGTACTGCACTCTAACCACTGCGTCACCACAGTTCATAAGGAGTGGAGTTTGCTGTCAGTTTATATCGTAGTGACATGTCCTGTCAGTGTTGGTGGGGGTGGTCTTAGAAGTTATTTATTCGGGCTGTTTACACTTGGCTTGTTTTGCAATTCCTTGATTGGGGTATTGTTTATTTGATTGTTGATCTGACATTAATCTTGGAGTTAACCTATGCTTGCATGGGTGCTGATTGCTGGTGGATGTTTCGGTCTTTTTATTCCCTTTTTGGTTTGTTGATCATCTCTTTGTTTTGGCTTGGTGATACAACATACTTTTACATAGTATGTAGTATCAAAAAAACTCAGAAAGCACCAAGGACCATGTCAGGGTTCCAAGTAACATCCCCAACGAAAGAAGACTCCGAAGCTTGAAGTTCCTCAAAGTTCCATTTTATTAGAGATGTCATATTGGCACATCTGGGAAAACCCGAATCTGAAAGCTTCCAGGTTTTCCCCACCCAAAAGAAAGTCCAAGTCCCTGCCCAGCACCCACATGTCCATCACATGGTCCAATCAAAGCACTGTCCCAACTGGAGATGCTTTCCAGTTCCAGCCTTCCAGGTGCAGGGCAAGATGTCCTTGACTCTCTGAGAAAGTAATGTTATTATGACTGTATATCACCCTGGCTCCATACAATCCCCCCTTCCCAGTTTCCCACAGTAGTAAATGTGGCAGGCCTGAAGGCCCAATGCAAAAGGTGGCTTCCAGGCCTGACAGACCATTCGTTTCAACCCTGAGCTACAAATATTCTCCTTTATTGATTCCCACAGAAGCTCTGGCATCCTTTCCTCCTGTTTCCAGTTCTGCAGATGGCTGATTTTGCACGTTGTTCGCATCTAATCCAGGGCTATTGGGATCAGCTCGTGCATTGGCTTGAACCATGTCCAGCTCCTCTACTTCACTGGCTTCAAGGCTCTGCCCTCATCACTCGGTCAGAGTATTTCTCCTTGCTGGAGGTCAGGCCCAAGAAGAACCAGGTCATTTATATTCTGGAGAGGGTCTGCTACGAGCCAGCAGCAAGCCAAATATTCCTGGAGAAGCTGAAGGAACTGCAAGAGATCTACAACCCTGAACTTCAGCGCTGGCTGCAAGAGACGGTGTTCAAGCGGAGCAAAACAGAACTTTTTATAATTCCGCCAGGTATACATATGGCTCAATTGGTATCTGCTAAATGGGATATAAGGCCAGGGGTGGGCTGCTGGGGATTCTCAGGGGTTCAGGAGAACCTCTAGCTAAGAGGTTCTGCAGTTCAGAGAACCTCCAAATCCCACTCCTAGCAGGCCCCGTCCGGCCCCCCCACCCCTCCCAGGAGTTTCCACAATGCCCGTTTTGGATGCATGGAAGTGCAGGGCGTGTGCAGAGGGTTGGGGAGGGTGAAAAACGGGCCTACCGGAAGTTCAGGAAGGCTGAAAACAGACCCATTTCCAGCCTCCAGAGGGCCTCCGGAGCCTGGGGAGGCCATTTTCGCCCTCCCGGAGGTTTGAGGAAAGCCTCAAAAGCCTGGGGAGGGCAAAAACACCCCCCCCCCCACCGCCATGGTGCTGGAGGCTGACTAGACCACGCCCACCATGGCCACACCCACCCAGCAACTGGGCAGAGAACTCCTTGCTAAAATTTTTGAAGCCCACCCCTGCATAAGGCCTGACTACATACTTGTTATTCAAGGGTTCTTTGTCTTGGGATAGGCAAGTCAGTCACTGTTCAACTCCCAAACCACCTCTCAAAAATTCTGTTACTATCGCTTTATAATAAAATTAGTATTGTTCTATGTGTTTGGTTTGGTTTCCTGGTCTAATCTACCTTGAAAGGCTGACATCTCCACACCAAAAATGAAGTTGAGAAAAGAGGTAAAACAGAGGTGGGTTTCAGCAGGTTCTGACCAGTTCTGGAGAACCGGTAGCAGAAATTTTGAATAGTTCGGAGAACCGGTAGTAAAAATTCTGACTGGCCCCACCCCCATCTATTCTCTGCCTCTCGAGTCCCAGCTTATTGAGTGGAAATGGGGATTTTGCAGTATCCTTCCCCGGAGTGGGGTGGGAATGGAGATTTTACAGTATCCTTCCCCTGCATGCTTACCAAGCCACACCCACAGAACTGGTAGTAAAAAATTTTGAAACCCACCACTGAGGTAAAACATTATGTTACCTGGACAGCTAAACATGCCTTGAAAATACTTCAGTTGTGTTCTAAGGATTTAAAAAATGTATATGCCACAAGGCAAAAAACAATGGTTACTGGTTATGTTACGTTCATCCTGCAGTTAATGGGAGAAGAAAATCAACCCAACAAGAGGAATGATTTTAAAGTCAAGAGTTAGACTTTATGCAGCTTCTAAATTCTCTCTCTTCTTTCTAGATCCTCCCCTTAAAACATCCAGAAGGAATTTCCTGATGTTTTGGCAAACCAGAAAATATAAATTGCCACGGATATCTGCAGGCAAGTTATGTTCCCAAACGACCCTATGAGAAGTTTTGATTTGTGTATCATATTTATTCTTGCTGAGATAGCCATTTTCAAACTGCTTACAATTAAAATGGAGGCTAATTGACCCAATTTCTTTAAATGGATAGAATGTGGGCCAATGGCTTTAGGACATTCAATTGATACCTGAGTTCCCACGTTGCGATAAGTTAGTGTTTCTCAACCTCAGCAATTTGAAGACATGTGGGCTTCCCCTCCCAGAATTCTAAGAGTTGAAATTCACACATCTTTAAGCTGCTGAAGAGAAATACCGCATTAAGCTATGTAGTTTGCTTGTTTCCAGCTTACCGATTGTCACGCGTGCATGCACACCCAAAACCCGGAAGACAAACAGACAAGGCCACGTGTGCTGGATGACATGGGTTCGTATGCCACTTTGGGCACGCGTGCCACAGGCACACCATCATGGACCTAAAGGAACAAGAAGTGTTAAAAGTTTGACCAACTAAGGCAGGCTAAGAGCCACCAGAAGCATTGTAAAAATTTCACATGGTAGCTAAATGCAACTGTCCAGGACAAGGTGAAGATTATAAAAAGGAAGCTGAAGAAGATGACCTGATGAGCTTTGTGAGACTCTTGAGGCTTTACTAGTTACCCAACAAGGTCTTGGCACTGTCCATTGTGCAGGTGGAAAGGGTGGCCCAGCAGAGAAAAACTGTCACTCCTTGGAAGTCAATGGAAGAGGAGAGGACAATTCCAACTTGATTTTCTCTTGTCCCAACAGATATGCAAAAGAACAACAGCTTAACTTTCCGGAGAGGCTTGGACCGGCAACTCAAAGGTACATATATCAAAGAGATAGTAAAAAAAACCCAGAGATGATGTTATCAGCAGGCTTGGTGTGAGATTCTTGCAGACCAAGAATCATTGGTGTGAGATTCATGCAGACTAATTCTTTCTTTTCCTTTGAGGTCCAGCAAGCTCAGATTGAGTGGATCTGGTTTTCAGTGGCAAGCACAGGTATTCTGTATCCTCCACTGTATTCTCCTGCCAGCTACCTTCTTGACAGCCCAAACTGTTTGTTGGTGAGAACATGCTGTTAAGACTCAGAAAGGATGCTAATTCAGTTCCTTCTTAATTTAAGATCCAGAATAAAATCCAGTAATCCAACCAAGCTGGAAGAGAAGGAGGAGGTGAGGTCAGTTGTCCATCTTTAGATAAAATTACCCAGCAAAAGAATAAAAGAAGCAGATTATCCAACAGGAACCAACTACAGTAGTGGCCAAAATTGTAGAAACCTTTTGGGAAAAGTGTATTTTTAAGGTTTGATGGCTAGTAACACCACTTTTTTTTTTTTGGAGTTTCAAGATAACCCAATCCACTACTGAAATGGCCTGGGAATAGCCCAGACCTTCACCCAATTGAAAATCTATGGAGCCGACTAAAGAAACTTGTTAATCAGAAGCAACCCAGCAATAGAACCTAGTTAATAGAAGCAATCCTTCAATCTTGGTTTCACATTATTAAGAGAGCCTTGGATAGTACAGTGGTCTAAAGCCCTGTTATTAACATCAGCTGCCTGCAATTATTGCAGGTTCGAATCTCACCAAGGCTCAAGGTTGACTCAGCCTTCCATCCTTTCTAAGGTAGGTAAATTGAGGACCCAGTTTGTGGGGGCAATAAGCTGACTTTGTATAAATATACAAAAGTATGAAGGCTATTGCTTAGCGCATTGTAAGCCGCCCTGAGTCTCCGGAGAAGGGCGGCATATAAATCAATTAAAAAAAAAAACATTATAACAGTTGCAGAACTAAAAGACTTGGTTCACTCCAAGGGAAGACATTGTAAGGCTGTAATTCATGCTAAAGGTTATCCAACTAAGTATTAACTGACATGGTGATCATTTTTGTATATCTCATTTTTTCTACGTTTCACTTTTCTTCTTTATACTGTAACTGCCATTCTAATAGCAAATCCTTCATAAAAGTTATTGCATTACATTCTTGATTAAATTATCTTTCCATTGATACATAATTTTATGGTACTACTCCCCCCCACCCCCCAAAAAGTGGTGTTATTAGCTAGTTTTAGAAAATACACTTTTCCCAAAAGGTTTCCACAATTTTGGCCACTGCTGTAACTGAAGGGCAAAGAGAGGTTTTGTGGAGAAAGATAATCCACTTGGAGGTATGCCACTTGAACGTGCCACTTGAAGGTAGAGTTGAGGCTCATCTTATGTGTATCTCAGCCATCATCTGGAACAGGTGTGTCCAACCTTGGCAACTTTAAGACTTGTGGACTTCAACTCCCAGAGTTCCTCAGCCAGCTTTGCTTCAACTTCTGGGAGTTGAAGTCCACAAGTCTTAAAGTTGCCAAGGTTGGATACCCCTGATCCATAACATCCAGTGCTGCAGATTTCACATCAGAATCATTCCACAAATGTATCTTTGCTTTTGCTTTCCCAGCTGCCCTGCAAAACCACCGTCGCTTGTTACTGACCCAAACTGAGAAGCTGCGCACTGATATCGAAGATAACGAGCCATGCAAATGTCCAGAAGTTTACTACCCTGACCTCCTGCTACTCAACAGGCTGCCCTATTCCAACCCCACCAGTCTTGATTACTTGCAGCTGGCTTCTCGTCAGACTTGGCTTCGTTCCTACCATGCCTCTTCCCATCTGGACCTGTGTCATCTTTTCTCTCCTTTCTCCCAGGAGAGCTCCCTGCCTCACCGGGTGATGTTGAGCGGCCCTGCCGGTATTGGCAAAACTGTCCTTGTCCAGAAGATCCTCCATTATTGGGCGCTAGGCAGAGCCTTCCAAGGCTTTCTTTGCGTCCTGGATTTTTCCTTCCAGGAGCTCAGCCTCATCACCACAACCCAGAGTTTAGAAGACTTGATTTGCCATAAATTCGCGCATCTGAACAGAGTTCTTTTTGCATTGCTGGAGCGTCCAAGGGAGCTCCTCCTGATTTTGGATGGACTGGATGAGTTCAGGCATCCACTGGACAGCAAACATCCCTGCCTCTGGACGGATGAGTCAGGCCACGTGAAAGATCTGGTGTGCGGTCTCCTCTACGGGACCTTGTTTCCTGAGTCCACCATTTTGGTCACGTCCAGGTCTTTTGTTTCTCTTCCGCCGGAACTTTTTAACCGTCATGTTCTTGTCCTTGGTTTACAAGAAGCACAGGTGAAGGACTACGTCTCCCAATTCTTCCAGAGCTCCAGACATGACACGGAAGTGATGAGCTACCTCTCAATTCACCATGGCTTAGCCAACTTCACCTTCCTTCCTCTCTACTGCTTCATTCTCTGTACAGCTCTGGACCAATGCTTCTCAGATGAAGGGATGAACCGAGCCTCCCCACCCAACACCATCACTGAGCTCTATCTGCTTTATATGTGCACCATCCTGAAGTTACACCAGCCTCCTTCTGGACAAGACAAAGCAATGAAGTGGGATTTGAGGCAGGAGAAAGATTTGCTGCTGAAGCTTGGTCAGCTGGCTTATGTTGGTCTGTTAAGGGGACAGACCATGTTCTATGCAGATGAACTACAGGAGTTCAGTTTTGATCTACAGAACCTGCCACCTGTTTATCTGAATCAGATCTTCTTCAAGGAGACCGATGAAATCTACAGTTTTTTCCACTTGACAGTACAGGAGTTTTTGGCTGCATTATATTCTGTGGTTAACTTGGACTTCAATGCTGGGGACTTCACTTATTGCCTAGATCTCTGGTGGAATGGAAAAACTCCAGAAGATCGAGACACCAGCAGCTTTCCGAACCGAACAGAGGGATCTGCTATTGGATTTTACAATTATACCCAGCAATCTCTGAATAGACACCCACAGTGGGACAAACTGCAAATGTTTTCCAGGTTTTTCATGGGGTTGTTGACCTGTAGATTGGAAGGCAAGTGGGAAGGACTGCTCGGGAGCAGTTGGGAAGGAGACCCAGCTGTACTTTTGGAAGACTGGTTTGGGAAAAAGGCTTCGTGTGAATCAGGTCAGAAGTTGCTGTCCTTGATACATTGCTTAGCGGAGCTGCACCAGGATGACGTGACGCAGAAGGTCATTTCCAAGATGGGCGAGGTGGATCTGTTCAAGGTGACCCTGAACCGAGCGGATTGCGCGGCTTTGGCCTATGTCCTGAGTTGCTCAGACTCTCGGGTGCTCCAGAATCTCAACTTAAGCTACACCAATATGGGCACTGGAGGACTGAAACAGCTGCAGGACCATCTCCATCGCTGCAAAACTTTGCAGTGAGTATCGGTTTGGCGGTTTGTTGCCTTTGACCTAAATAGGCAGGGATGATGAGATTGAAAAGAAATCAATATCCTATTCTCAGCTCGGCAAGAGAGGCAGAATTGAAGGCACATCTACTCCACATTGTAGAGATGCATTGCTTTTAAATGACTTTAAATAGGGGAATCATAGTTTTATGGATGTGGTGGTTAAACCTTTAAAGCTAACGCTAGAACCTCTCCTGTTCATAAAAGCATAGTTGCTAGCATGACCTTTGCAGAGAAGGAAGGACTATTCGTAGCCCCTTCGTTAAGTTATTCAGAATTCGGGTTATACCAGTGTTTCCCAATCTTGGCAACTTTAAGACGCGGGGACTTCAACTCCCAGAATTCCCCAGCCAGCCATGCTGGCTGGGG
>WNWU01000046.1:4924192-4939173 GCA_012654045.1 Ptyas mucosa | reverse complement strand
GAAAGAAAGAAAGAAAGAAAGAAAGAAAGAAAGAAAGAAAGAAAGAAAGAAAGAAAGAAAAAGAAACCCAAGTAACAAAAATCAATTAATCAATCAGTGTTGAATCTAAATGATTGCTGCCTGTTTAATGCATAAGGCTATAATATCAGGGGCAGAAAAACGCAGGCTTCCTTCAATTTTAAAATAAAACTTGCATTTAAAACCCCAGCATTGGCAATCCCGGAGGAAGGACGAGAGAGACAAACAGAAAACGAAAGCGTGGGGGGAAATGCAGCTTCTATACATTTCATGCATTACTCGCCTTCGACCCGCCCCCTTTCTCTAGCCACGCTCCTAGTCCAGCCTTGTGCTTTTGCCTTTGCGTTATACGAGATCGAGATCGCTTGCTCGGGAAAAAGACCACGCGTGACCCAGATTGTCTAAAGGTGTGGAGACCGTGAGAGATTTTAATTTCCCCCGCCCGTTATCGCCGGCAAGGGGATTGGTGAGCCCTTTCCCGTCCCGATCACTCTACAAGCTCTCTGGCAGTGGGTGGGGGGGGGGGGGGGGGAAAACTCTCCCCGATGCGTGAAAGATCTCCAAACTGGCTTAAAACTGCAAGAGAAGCATTGCATTAAGCTTTGGCTGGGGATCATGGGAGCTGTAGTTCAACTGCTCTTATAGAAAGTGCAATATAAAGATCTATGGGGCGGGTCGGGGTGAGAATTTCAGCTTTGAAGAAAATATTGCTGATTTTTAGATCTTTTTTTTATGGCTCCCTATCCTTAAATTGGGCAGATACATAGGTTTCTTTTTTTGGTCAACTACGTAGTAAGTCAGTTTCATGGTCAATAACAGTGCTGGAAAGAAGAAGTTCTGGGTTCCTACCATCCGTTTTACAACTGGTTCCTATTCATTCATTTCACAGAACGTGACTACGACGCTGTTAAATCTAGAGTAGGCTAAACTTTACATCTTAGAATGTTGTTAGCTTCTCTCTCTTAATGAATAATAATAATAATAAAAAAAGCTGACGAATGATCTCCAGAAGCCATGCAGAAGCGTATGAAAAGGACAAACGGGATTTTGAGTTTGCTGGGTACAAAACCTGTATTCTGGGTTGCTGACCTTCTGAATCAAAAAGCTAGATCGGTCTTTTCAAACCTGGCGACTTTTAAGAGGTGTGGACTCTCCAAAGTTCGCCGCCAGAAGTCCCAAGCCAGCATTAGACAAAACCATTTGGGACTATGCAAAATACAAAGAAGGTTAAAAAAATCTTAAATTTACCCCACTGGGTTAATGCACCCGCTAATCTTTTTCAACATGTTGTATGAACCTAGCCAGGCTCTTTTTCAAACAGCCTGCGTGAACCTGTGTTTAACTCTGTTAAAAGGCAACCAAGGTGTTTTTTTTTTTTCCCTAAAGAATGAGCAGTGATTTTTTGAAAGGTTGTTGTTGTTAGTTGCGAAGTCGCACCCAGTGGTGGGATTCAAGTAATTTCACAACCGGTTCTCTGCCCTAATGATTTTTTTCAACAACCAGTTTGCCAAACTGCTCAGAAAGTTAACAACCGGTTCTCCCGAAGTGGTGCGAACTGGCTGAATCCCACCACTGGTCACCTGACCCATCGCGACCCCATGGACAACGTTCCTCCAGGCCTTCCTGTCCTCTGTCCTCTGTCATGGAGAGCATTTAAGCTCACGCCGACTGCTTCAGTGATTCCATCCATCCACCTCCTTCTCTGTCGTCCCCTTCTTCTTTTGCCCTCAGTCTTTCCCAGCATTAGGCTCTTCTCCAGGGAGTCCTTCAGAATAGGATAGGATAGGATAGGATAGGATAGGATAGGATAGGAGTGGGAAGAGACCTTAGAGGTCTTCTAGTCCAGCCCCCTGCTTAGGCAGAAAACCCTACACCACTTCAGACAAATGTTTATCTAATCTCTTCTTAAAAATTTCCAGTGCTGGAGCATTCACACTGGAAATTTTTAAGAAGATGTCGGATAACCATTAGATGGCCAAAGTATTTGACTCTGAAGAGTACATACACAGTATAACTTCTAGGCCCAGCATTTTTCCGAACTATATCTATCTACTTATGACACTCCTTTTCAGAGTAAAGTGGAGAAGAGAAGGGGTCCAAGCAGTGGTGGGTTCCTCCCGGTTCAGTCCGGTTCTCCCGAGCTGGTAGCAGTGATGATATGACATCACCAAACCGGTTCTGCTCCCTCTGCGCATCCTGAAAACCAGCTGGCCGGCAGGAGGCGTACGAGCATGTGCAATAGAGCTGAGCCGGGGATGGCTCTCATGCCTGCAGAGAGGGTTCTGCATGCCAGTTGTGGCACACGTGTCATAGGTTCGCCATCACGGCCATAGTTGTTTCAATTTCCTAATGTTATTTATTTGTTTTGGGGGTTTGTTGATGGTTAGAATCTGCCATCCTGCATTTCCTGTGGAAAGGAAGGCAGGAAGATGACGTATAGATTAATGGAGAAGACTTTCGACTCTGTAGACCAAAAAGAGAGAGAAATTTTTTTTTTCTTCAAACCTATTGAAAGCATGTTTGAAGAAGTAGTTTTCTTGACCGTTGGTTTTTGTGTTTCTCCTCTTTCCTACAGTCTTTGTGTCTCCTGGGGGCTTTAAAATCACGTAGAAGGTCCTATGGCTGAGAACCAGCAGCTCGTCAATAGTGAGGCCTCTGAGAGAAGGCTGGTCCTGATGCCATCTGGATCATCCTCCAAAGAAATGTCCACATCTGGAGCTTCTGAGCTGCATCTTAACTCCTTGGGGCATGTGACACCGTCAAGCAATCTCTCCTCCTTAACAGTGCCCGTACGCTTGGATGTCCTCTACTTCTTGCTCAACAGTGCTGCCAAAGGGGCACAGAATGCCCTGGCTCCCCTACCTATTCCGAGTGGGCAAGGATCCGTCTCTGCCTGTCATGGCCCGGGTGCTTTACAGGCAGGGAGCTGCTGTAACAGCTGCCAACCCAGCTGCCATAAGGCTTCTGGTAGTGCTCCTTACGCATGGCACTCTAGTGCGCCTCCCCGTGATGAGACCGTTTATAGAAGCTGTCATTCTCACGGCCAATCGAGCACTGGAATCCCAGATAGACAAAACAACCAACGTGTCAGGGTTTCCCAATGGGATGATGGGAAGAACTGGTCTGGATCCCCTCAAGCAGATCCGGCAAGGGGATGGAAACGATCCCAGTCCCCCTTGGGATGGAAGGAGAGGCCGAGAGATGAAGGCGGGAGGTATTGGAAAGGGGACAACTGGCAAGGGAAGGAGGGAAATTTCAGGAAGTCTTGGAGCAACCATAGGGAAAGCCTGGCTGAGTCAACTCCTTGGTCTTCAGGCTCGCCGAATAGAAAAAGGGAAGGCGCATCATCATTTGGAGAATCTTCTCTGAACATTAAGAAGCAGCGAGATGGAAATTGTTGGCAAGAGATGCGCGATGCCTCCAAAGGCCAAAGATACTCGACCCATGCCCAGATTGACTGGCAAAAGATCCAAAGGCCACAAGAATCTGCCGGCTTCGTAGATAATACGACAGCTGTTGAGAGGACCACTACAACTGGCCAGGATAAAAGCGAAGATTGGGAGGCAGAATATAAGAATACCCAAGAAACTGTCAGTGCTCCTGAGTGTTTTGCCAGTTCTTCCCTTAAGAACAAAGAAACGAATACTTACAAAGCAGGAGATAGTTACGATGTAGAATGTGTTCCATCTACCGATCTACCCAAACAGAAGCTGGAGAGTTCTCCTCTTCCCAAGTCTCTTTCCAAAGACCAGGCAGCTACATCTACTGAGATGGAACCCACCGCATCTGACTCAGATTGGAAAAAGAATGGCAAGTTTGCTCATTATCTCCAGAGCCTTTATTCTGATGTCCCGGAGAAGTCAAGTTCTGAATGTTCTACAGATCTGACCATCGATATAGATCCAGAGAAATCCAGACCAGAAGAGGAAGAGGCCATGAAGAGTGCACCTGATGGAGAATCGAAACCTTTGGAGTAGAAGATTATGGCTGGGAGATTAGCTGGGAGGAGAAAAGGAGGATACTGCGTAGTTTGGGAATCTAAGAGGAGATTTCTCCAAAAGGTTCTATTTCTGGAATTCCGGAGCTATTTAATTGGTTAAGATAGATGTTTGACTCCGGTGTAGGTAGGTTGTCGTTATTATGTCTTGTTTTACAGATTATTCACAACCTGGGTTGTCCTTTATTCCTGAAACAAGGGTTCTTCTAACATAAACAGAGACACCTGCTATCCTTTCCAAAATAGGCTAGATTAGCCAGTAAATAAGCAGTTCTCAACCAGACACCTTGCTATTCGAAGAGAATGGAAAAAGCAATGGAGAATTGCATTAGTGGCATCGTTTATTCTTAATTCGGTTACTCTAAGATAGATCACCAATGGAAAGCTACTTCAGATTGTGTTAACTGTCACCGCTTGGATTTTTCATTTGGCAGTTTGTTACAATGGAAACATCCTACCGTCTCCATGCAGTCACCCACGTCCATCGGTGACTTCTTCAAAATGCCCATTGGGGGTTCTGTAGAAATAATCCGTGACTTTTAAACTACAGTCTGTCTGGTTTGAACCCAAAGGTTAACGCATATTACATTTTAAGCACAGAAGCTTGAAACCATCATGCAAATCTCAGGAGACAAACTACATCATTTCAAAGGCGGTTATCATTTCACTGCATGGAAGAAATGGTTAGCAAAGGCCATCTGTATTTGTTTATTTTTGCACACAGAGATGGAGATGTCATTTTAATAATGATGTCTGTCTAGTACATCTAAATGCATTAATGTTGCTGTTTTAAGTGTTCATGACTGTTAAACACTGAGTTTGTTTAGAAAGCTTTAAAATCCTTTTTGTATATCTTACGTGGGTTTAAAACCCAAGAAAAGCATCTGTGGTGATCTGAAATACTTTATAGTAAAATATTTTTGTTTTTCCCCTAGGGGAAGGTGGGAATTTGTGTTTTTTTTCTATAACTTGTCACGTGTTGCAATAAAGTTGGCATTGTGTTAGCAAGATGGGCTGTTCTCCTTAATATACAAGGTATGGGCACATTTATTTAAACTTGAGCAGAGTTGTCATGGTGGGCATTTCAAGAAAGTCAATAAAATTAAGATTCAATTTTATTTACCTAATTTTATTTATCCAAACAAACTAGCATGATCAAAGCAGTATGATTGAAAGAGGGCCCTGGGGAAGTCAAAGAAGAGATCATCTCCCTACCTAATAGCGCAGTATTTTATTTTTATGAGATCATTTCTCTTTGCATAGCTACTCTTTATTTCAATTGTAGATACCTAAAAACAATTAAAAGCCCAAAGATTAGATAGATGATAGCACAAGAGATAAAGAGAAAGATACTGTATACACAGAGATATAGAGGGATGGATAGATACAGAGATTTGATATATAAGTAGATAAGAGATACAACAGGGGTGTCAAACTCGTGTTATCAATGGTGTCACATGACGTATTGTGATTTCCCCTCCCCTTCGCTAAACCGGGCGTGGGCGTGGCCAGTGCGTGACACATCTGGCCTGTGAGCCGTGAGTTTGACAGCCCTGAGATAGAAGATAGATTCTGGAGAGTGGGTGGGTCCATTTTGCAACTTCTGGAGGTATTCCAGAACCATGGTGGCGCAGTGGTTAGAGTGCAGTACTGCAGGCCGCTTTTGCTGACTGCCGGCTGCCTGCAATTTGGCAGTTCGAATCTCACCAGGTTTAAGGTTTAAGTTTAAGTTAGGTTCAAGGTTGACTCAGCCTTCCATCTTTCCGAGATGGGTAAAATGAAGACCCAGATTGTTGGGGGCAATAGGCTGACTCTGTAAACCACTTGGAGAGGGCTGTAAAGCACTGTAAAGCGGTATATAAATTTAAATGCTATTGCTACTCCTAAGTAATTTCAGAAGTTTCTTTGTAAGGAAACAGATATGACACCATTGAATCTTTTCTCATTATACTTCAGACTCTTCACAATTTAAATTGCAATCAAAACATTCTTTCCCTTGTTGCACAACATTAATCTAATTGGCCAGAAACCTTGGGGACAGAAGAACGCAGAAGCCTCATTGGTCGGAATTTGCACCCATCAAAGCAGATTCCGGTGGTAGCCTAGAAACCTGTGATGGTAGTCGAGGCAACTGAGCAGATCTCAGAAGAGGTTGCTGTTTCTTCATCCTTGCTTCCATTGCAGAGAAGCTGCCCAAATGGCAGAAAGGTGTGACTGTTGGACCTGTTGTGGGAGGGAGAAAGGGGTAAGGTCTTAACAGATTTAACAGATTAACAGAGTCGGAAGGAACCTTGTAGGTCATCTAGTCCAATCCTCCCCAAGCAGAAGACCCTACACCGTTTCTGACAAATGGCAGTCCAATCTCTTCTTGAAAGCCTCCAGTGATGAAGCTCCCACAACTTCCGAAGGCGACTTCTGTTCCATTGGTTGATTGTTCTCACTGTCAGAAATGTTCTCATTTCCAGGTTGAATTTCTCCTTGTTCAGTTTTCATCCATTATTCCTTGTCTGGCCTTCAGGTGCTTTGGAAAATAAGTTGAGTCCCTCTTCTTTGTGGCAGGCCCCCAAATATTGGAAGACTGCTATCATGTCTCCCCTGGTCCTTCTCTTCACTAGACTAGCCATGCCCAGTTCCTGCAACCGTTCTTCATCTGTTTTAGTCTCCAGTCCCTTAATCATCTTTGTTGCTCTTCTCTGCCCTCTTTCTAGATTCTCAACATCTTTTTTATTTTGTGACCAAAACTGGATGCAGTATTCTAGGTGTGGTCTTACCAAGGCTTTATAAAGTGGTATTAGTACCTCCCTTGATCTTGATTGTATCCCTCTGTTAATGCAACTTAAAAAAAGAATTGGAAACTGTGACCTGCATTTTGTCCTGCCCCATTCTTATAATTATATAATTCTTGAGTTCTAACACCTGTTCTATCAGATCTTGCAGTCAATACGCAGGACTTTCCTGCAAATGACCTTTTTTTTTTAAAAAAAAATTGATTTATATGCCGCCCTTCTCCGGAGACTCAGGGCGGCTTACAATGCGTTAAGCAATAGCCTTCATACTTTTGTATATGAATCAACCATTAATCCAGAATTAAAAAATACGTTAGAAATAATCACAATGACTCTAATTTTTTTCTTCCTCCTCCATCTAGAGAAATCCCTTCCACTACAGTTTCTTTAACAAGCGTCACCAGTTTAGAGATAAATTTGTCTTTCTTGAGTCAACCCCTGAAGATTAGCAGTGGTATTTGCTCAGCGGGAAGTCTGCTGTTGGAGTATATGTCCTTGAGTACTTCTTACTGGGTACTGGAGACAACTCACAGAGGCATGGTTTATAGTGGTCTCTGGAACATCTGCTTAGAATCAAAATGCAACCTGTACCAGTTTAATCTCTTAGGTAAGATCTCTTTACTCCCTCTTGTAATGTCTTAAAGATATTCATTCGTTCATTCACTTACTCATTCACTCACTTTATATTTTGCCTTCCCTCCATGAAGTCAAAGCAGTATACAGCAGGGGTCGGCAACCTTAAACACTCAAAGAGCCACAAAGGTCCTAACCGGAAGCCCCCCATTCAATTCTAGAGCCGACCGGAAGTCCGGTTTCCCCACCATAGAGTCTCCTCCTAGCGTGGCATCCTTTTTCCTTTACCTGTCCTAACTGAAAACCCTATCAATTGTGGAGCCGACCAGCGACAGGGAGCGACTGCATTGGGATGAAAGATGTGTTTGGATAGTGCTGGCTCTTCGGCTTTGAAATGAAGATGAGCACCATCCCTTAGAGTCGGGAACGACTAGCACATATGTGCAAGGGGAACCTTTACCTTTTCCAGAATACCGATCTGATTTTCCAATCTAGCCTCTTACTTTAAGACCCAAGCCCAGAGACAAAACAGTGAGAGCCATTCAAATCCAACCCTTTATTTGCTTACACCTAAAGAGACAGAATCTTGCCTAATTAAAGCTATAATTAAAGTATATATCCTGAGGATTTTAGGCTGTGGCCACCCTGAACCTCTTCCTTCCTCCCCATCCAGTTCAGGACAGCAGGGTCTCTTAATCCAAGCTTCTTTCTGGGAAAGCTCAGTATTGCCAAGATTTCCCCTCTACTCCTGCAGGTATGCATTACACTACACTACACTACACTACACTACACTACACTACACTATACTACACTACACTACACTAGTGCATTAATCCCAGATTTTCTCATGCAATCAGTAGTTTCAAGATCAAACAAACCTGGCTAGGTGCTGTTACGTATCGGGACTAAATTTCTGAATTGACATCCCAATTAATGTTTAGGTAGATATCAGGTTAACTAGGTAGAGATGGAAAACCCAGCTTTTTAAAACTCAGCTTTTATTTATTTTTAAATTCACTTCTGTGCAGATCTCACTTCTATTTTCACCATTCAATATTCGATAACAAGAGTAACGACCTTTGTGATTCCTTTAATTTCAGCATTTTTTTTTAATATCCAAGGGTTGCTAGCAACAGTGAGCCAGATTGGAATTTAAAATGTTTTTCATTTTTTTTTTAAAAAAAATGTGAAGTTGTAGCTGTGTTAGTAAAAGAGAGGCATCGAATATATTGGAGGTTTAACATGCCTCTTTATGAGCGTTACCGTTTAGACTTGTCAACTTACTACGAAATGTTGCAGAATTTTTGCACCTCTTTGAGGTGCAAGGACAGGGTTGTGAGGCTGAAGTTATACACACCCACATCCACACTTATGTTTTCTTTCTTTTCTTGGGCACAGCTTTGCACATCCATGTTACCCGCGCCTTCTTGCTGATGGGCCTCTTCTGTGGCTTCATAGGGTTGCTTTTCAGTTGCATCTCTTTTGAACGTAACAAGCTATACGGCGTATCGGTGATAAAAACAGCAGCCGTCTTCAGCTTCAGTGCAGGTTGGTAATAGACTGGGGCAGCCTTTTAGAATTATTCCAGAAAGGGGTTTTGGAGTGAATACAGAGTGTAAATGTAGCCTTTGCCTGCAACTCTTTAAAGCAGCTAGGTCTCTTCTTGGTATTATTGGAAGAAAAATCAGATCCAGTTCCAAGCCAGGAGAAAGACGTTGGAAATAGGCTGCATTTTGGAAAGGAGATTATTTAGTAGCCAGAAACTTCAATGACAGCAGCGTGTTTCTGGGGTGGCTGACAAAATGGGGCTGAGATAGGTGAGCTTTTATATATTTTTGGGGGGGCCTTGTGATTGAGATGTTTGTTCCTGTGCAATTACATGTCCTTTAATCTTCTAATGGCTGTTGTCAAATTCCTATGGGGTCATGTAAGAGTAATGGCTGCCTCTACAGGCAAAACAGCTCCTAGCACCCTTGACTATTTGGTTGATGGGTGAGGCTGCTAGATTGCTCTTCAATTCCCACTCTACACTTCTTTTCCCTTCTCTTTTGCCCCTAGGTTTCCTTGTTCTGGTTGCCATGTCTCTGTTCACAGCCATTCTTAGGAGATCGCCAGGATACGCCCAACGTTTAGTAGTATTTGGCACATCCTTCAGCTTGGGCTGGGCCTCCATTCTTATGTACATTGTCACCGGTGAGTCATCTTCTTTTTAGAAGGCCTAGAAGGCCTGAAGTTGTCTTTTTTTTTTCTTGATTTAGTATCATTATGTTTTTGACACTAGGAATGGTTTGAAGGACTTCACCATTTGTTCCAGTGTTGGGTTTCAAATTTTTTTACTACCGGTTCTGTGGGTGTGGCTTGGTGGGGGTGGCACAGCTTGGTGGGCATATCAGGGGAAGGATACTGTAAAATCTCCATTCCATCCCCAATCCAGGGGAAGGTTACTGCAAAATCTCCATTTCCTCCTGATCAACTGGGACTTGGGAGGCAGAGAATAGATGGGGGCTGGACCAGTCAGAATGTTTACTACCGATTCTCCGAACTACTCAAAATTTCTACTAGTGGTTCTCCAGAACTGGTCAGAACCTGCTGAAATCCACCTCTGGTTCCTTCCCTTCAGCCAAACTGGCTGGGGCAGTTGGGAGACGAAGCCAGGGGTGGTATTTAGCAGGTTCCGACAGGTTCTGGAGAACCAGTAGCGGAAATTTTGAGTAGTTCAGAGAACCGGCAAATACCACCTCTGGCTGGCTCCAGAGTGAGGTGGGAATGGAGATTTTGCAAAATCCTTTCTCCAGGAGTGAAGAGGGAATTGGGATTTTGTAGTATTTTCCCCTGCCACGCCCACCAAGCCACACCACACCACACCCACCAAGCCATGCCCACAGAACCGGTAGTAAAAAAAATTTGAATTGCACCAACTGGATGATGCCCAAAATATCTGAATTTTCAAGACTTATAGATAGGTGTAGATAATCATCAGGGAACATTTTAAAATCAATCAATTGTATTACTATTTCTGGCTTTTTACAGGTGATTTATATGACTCGGGTTTTTTTTCTTTCTCCCCCAGGTATTCTACTTTTGTTGACTGAAAAAACCATCATTTCTTCAGTCTAGGCATCTACCCTTCCACTGAGACTTTTGAAAAAGTCACCCATCGCACATTTGCTGGTTTCATAAATAATCATGGAAACGATTATGCGCTGGAGCATTTAGCTGGGGCAAATGCAACCTTATTCTCTAGGTATATGAAGACAGTGTCCCATTTCTCCGATGTAATTGGACCATGATTTGCTACTATGAAGGGCCTTCAGCCAGTTCTCTCCCAGCTTGACAGGACATTGGCATGCAATATTTTATGATAGCTGGAAATGACCATGGCTTGCTATGACATCCCAGAAATTATGATCTGGGGGGGGAGGGAATCGGAGGTTTGGTTTAAATTGGAAACTGGGGTTTGGTTTCCAGTTCTGACTTGCAGCTAAGTAATGGTTCATGCTAATTTCACGTATGTTGGGTATCATAAGGAAATAGAGAGGGCTGAATGAGAAGAGACAGATAAGAAGAAAGCACGTGTGATGCTATTCCATGGCAGCCATTTTAAATAATACCTCATTTGTCTTTGAAAACCTTAAAAGATATCTTACAACTATCTTGTGGCAGTGAGCCAAGGCAGACAATATTTCAGCCTTTCTCCAACTGAAAATCAATTAGACAATGCATAGGTTTGCCGAAGGAGCATTAGCTTCAGGTGTTAGTGAGCGAGTAAAGGTGGTGTAACTATGGCGGTAAAATGGACATCTTGAGGAGAACAGGGTTGTCCATTTTGCTTAGTTATCTGAGGATCTGTGCAAACGCATGGGAATCTGTCGTGTAAATATCTCTTTGTGGGGATCAGTTTACCTGTGGATTGTAATTGTCAGTGAAAACATATATGAATATGGCTTTGTTTGTTAGTTGTTGTCAATAAACTCACTCCATCACTATGTATTTTGCCCCATGGTTGCCTAGCCTTTCTTGTTCCACCCAGATTTTCTTGAGTTCTTTTTTTAGATCACGCCTGTCTTGTTTGAAATCAAAGAAACAATTTTTCAGTGCGCGCAGTGACATTTTTCCCTCAAAAAACAAACAAACCACCAACTGGCATGGTGAGATATATAAAGGATTTGACTAGGGTGAAGAGATCCAGGTTAAATATTTGCTTAGTCAAAAAGTTCATGGGTGGTCATGAGGCATTCTTTACACGGACAACAACCGTAATTTGTTTTGGCTTAACGTCAGTGTCAACCCAGTCAGCTATGTTTTATTGAAACGATCATGATTCATTAAACCATATCTTGACATGTTAGATGGACCTAGTTGTTCTCTCTCTGACTTGTTTCCTGTGATTGCTGGAAGGCCACAAAGGGCTGAAGTGAGAACCAGGGCCGCTGAGAGGATTATTAAGTGCTGGAACAAGACTAATATGGGACCACCCCGCCCCCCTGTGCATGTGTACGCGGCAAGGGTGGGTTCTAAATTTTTTTACTACCGGTTCTGTGGGCATGGCTTATTTTGTGGGCGTGGCTTGGTGGGGGTAATGTGTCTGGGTAGGCGTGGCCAACTTTTTTCCCCCTTACTTTTAAAAGCATTTTTTTCTACAACCTTAAGAGGTTGCAGAAAAAAATGCTTTGAAAAGCCTCTGCCGATCAGGCAACTCAGCTGAGATTGTCAGAGGCTTTTCAAAGCATTTTTTTTTACCACCTCTTCGGCTAAAGAGGTTGCAGAAAACAATGCTTTGAAAAGCCTCTGACGATCAGACAACTCAGCTGGGATCGCCAGAGGCTTTTCAAAGCATATTTTTTACCACCTCTTCCGCCGAAGAGGTTGTAGAAAAAATGCTTTGAAAAGCCTCTGACGATCTCAGCTGAGCCGCGGGATCATCAGAGGCTTTTTTTTTTTACTTTTAAAAGCATTTTTTCCGCTGAAGAGGTTGTAGAAAAAATGCTTGAAAAGTTTTTTTAAAAAAGCGTCTGATGAGGTGGGCAGGGTAAGCGAGCAGCAACTGGGCCAGGGACCGGTTCGGGGATGTGGCCAGCCAATGTTATTACCGGTTCTCTGAACTACTAAAACT
Organism: Ptyas mucosa; assembly: GCA_012654045.1. Taxonomy (NCBI): domain Eukaryota; kingdom Metazoa; phylum Chordata; class Lepidosauria; order Squamata; family Colubridae; genus Ptyas; species Ptyas mucosa. The sequence continues at coordinate 4,926,686 of WNWU01000046.1, read as the reverse complement.
TTTTACTACCGGTTGTTGCAAACCGGTGCGAACCGGGAGGAACCTACCACTGGTGTGTGGCCTCCCCGCACACCCACCGTGCATGCGTGTGTAGTCCCCACGCACTTGCCCCGCCCCCGCGCATGCGCAGCAGAGACCCGAAGACCATTTCCAAACACAAATTAAGTGCGTGACATCCAAATTCAATAAATTACATAAATAACTGTTCACTGAGTTTCAGACTAATAAAGGTTATGTCAAACAAGGCTGCAAGGCGGTTTTGCCATATACACAAAGTATAGAGTATGAAGTATATATCCAATATCATTTTTCTTTTTAAAAATTTGGGTTTGTAAAAATGTTTTTTTAAAAATTCTCCTTCATGGGCCCCCTTTGAGCTCCATGGGCCCCAGAACAATGTACCGGCTGAACCCTCGTCTCCTCAGGCCTGGTGAGAACCAACAAATGCCATCATCCGCTCCCTGGAGAAGATGGGAAAGAAACATCATAAATAAAAGCACTTCTTTTCGTGCCTCATTTGAGTTGACTTCAAATACAGATGAAATGGATTAATATATTTAAGGCAATGGCGATGCCTGGCCTCAGACAAAATATTTCGGTGTCCTTCAACTGTAGGGTGAGTTCTGAAGAGATCGTGACGGTGGAGTAATCCATTCTTTAAATGGGTTTTAAGTACTCTTTAAGTACAGGTGATCCTCGACTTACAACAGTTCATTTAGCGACCATTCAAAGTTACAATGGCACTGAAAAAAGTTATTTATGACCGGTTTTCACACTTACGACCATAGTAGCGTCCCTGTGGTTATGTGATCAAAATTCAGACCGTGGGCAACTGGCTCATATTTATGACGGTTGTAGTGTCCTGGGGTCACGTGATCCACTTTTGCGACCTTCTGACAAGCAAAGTCAGTGGAGAAGCCAGATTCACTTAATAACGGTTGGACTAATTTAACAACTGCAGTGATTCACTTAACAACTTTGGCAAGAAAGGTCCTGAAATGGGGCAAATTCACTTAACAAATGTTTCACTTAGCAACAGAAATTTGGCAAGACAATACTATTTCCTGATTGCCCTCTTCAAAAATCTCCTTCAATACTATTATTGTTTAGTATCATTTTATGGGCCTGTATATCTTTCCCCTAGCTAAAATCTCACCCCCTCTTGTGGTCAGTTTTCGAAATCATGGAAGTTGCTTACATTTGTTACGTCTCAAAGAAACCAAAACAGGATCAATTTCCCACAAGACGCTCTCTGCTCTTTATGATGGATTCTTGCATCTTCTTGTAAAGGTTTCAATATTCCAATTTTATCTGCACTCTTAGTTCATTTATTGGAGTCTTATTGAACTTCCTGCTGTTTATTTCAGATTTTTTTTCTTCAATTCCTTAGCTCATGACTAAAAATTTCTTCCATTCAGGATTGACTCATCTGGCATTTTCAAACTTGTCCCAAATGATGGAAGGACCATTTTCCCTGTTGCTTCTCTGATTGGTTTAAGTTTCCACATGTAGAATTTTCCCAAGAATCCGATTGGTCAAATGTTATGCTGCTTGGCAGTGACTGGATCAGCTGTGGTCTCCTAGGCAACTGGATATATTTCTGAAGGGGTTGATGGTTCTCCAGAGTCAACCCCCAACATAAATATGGTAGACAGGTATGACAACAGGACAAACCCTTATGGTAGGGAAAAAGGGAGGATGTGTAGAACGGACAGCAGGCCATGGAATACAGGAGGTATAAAGGCCATTTGAAGCTATCCAAGTTTGTGAATTGATGGGACAAATGTGGTAGGGAATGATCTCATATTTCAAGCACCACTCTGTGACCATATAGCACCAATCCATCTTCTTACTCTTCTAGAACAGTGATGGCTAACCTTTTCTGGACCGAGTGCCCAAATCGTGCGCGCAAATGCGCATGCACCTGAACCCCCAAAATGTGATACATGTGCGGCCCACCGTGTATGTCCCCGTGCTCGTGCACGCACCCCCGTGCATGCATGCGCCCTCCTGCGTGCGATGTGCCCCTGCGCATGCGCATGCAACCCCCCTGTGTGGGCCATGCCCCCGTATGCACACGTGCCCCCCGCATGTGCCCTGTCCCCTGTGTTTGCACGGCAGAGATCCGAAGAGCAGCTGGCTGGCGGGAGGAACGCACGCATGCACAGCGGAGCCGAGCTGGGGCAATGGCTTGCGTTCCCACAGAGATGGCACGCGTGTCATAGATTCGCCATCACGGTTTTAGACACAATCAGAATCAGCCCTGGTCTTCTGCAACCATCAGGCACTGAACTGAATTGGTAAACGGTTCCTTATCCTTGACTGTTGGGTCCTTAGTCTGGAAAAATGGCCTATTTCATTTTAATTCTCCCTTCGACATAATAAGCAACATTATTTCCAGAGGGAGAAATAGAAGAACTTGATGGACACGGATCGTCATATTGTCTTCTACAGCAGTGTTTCTCAACCTTGGTAGCTTGAAGATGGGTGGACT
>WNWU01000046.1:4864673-4896515 GCA_012654045.1 Ptyas mucosa | reverse complement strand
TCTATTCTATTCTATTCTATTCTATTCTATTCTATTCTATTCTAAATGTTCCAATGCAAGGCAGGAATTGGATAGGATTTCAGGGTGAAGATACTCAAAGCTGAATTTTCAGTGTATTTTTCAAGTTAGTCTCCACCAAATCCTAAAGATTGTGATGCACATTTCTTTGACTTTTTCTTCTTTGTCCCTTCCAGTTTTTTCAGGATTGTGTTATACTATATTCCAGGAAATCGAAGAAGAAGATGAAATCGTATCAAATGTAATTCCGGAGAACTGAAAAAGCTCCAGACCATGGAACGTGGTTTACAGATTTGGAAAGAATATTTCTTCTGTAAACAGACTAGAACTACATCCAAAAATGCTTTGGAAATGTTCCTTGGTTTATATGTTTAAAGTTACTCAGTGTGGCCTTTTATTTATTGATATCATTTCCTTTTTCTTGAAGCAGAATTGAAATGCCCTATTAGGGATTTTCTGTCGCAGCTTATCTTAGAGCCACATTTTGTCTGGAGCAGTGACTGCTGAATTGAAGCCCACTGGAGCTGTACGTAAATGTTCCAAACAGTTGTTGTGACCCATAGTTGATATTAAATGCAAAACAGTTCCAAAAAATAAACAGATTTTATTAAAACAGCTGAGAATTAACTCATTCTCAGTGTAGTCCAAACTAAATTAAAACAAACTCTTCATAACACAAATTCTTCAGTCTAATCACCCACCTTGGTATAATTAGGCAAATTGCCAAAGGCTTCTCTTAGCAAAAGTTCAAAAGCAGAAGACGCCAACAAGAGATAAGTGCAGCAAGACTATCAATGTTGTTTTCCGACAAAGAGCCCAAGAGCCATTGCTGGTCTTTTAAGCCTTATGGGAGAGGCCAAACATCTCTTGGCCCTACTCCCAAGTTGTCCTCTCTGCTTTAGCTGCTCCTGCCTTCTGACAACTCTTCTCATATGGGCACTAGGAACAGGCTCCTCCTGTTCATCTGCCTCTCTGCTGTCAGCCTCTGGTGGCTCCGAAGTCTGCACATAACTCTCCAATGGCCCTGGCCCCATCTCTGCCTCCGATGCAGAGCCCTCATCTGGGCCTTCCCCAGCCTCCAGGACTGGCCCATGTTCTTCCTCAGCCTCATCGCTGTCCGACTCCGTTGCCAGCTCTGCAGGCTGCTGGCGGACCACAACAACAGTATCATTTTCATGCTTTCCCTTTTTCTCAACTCACTTAAAAAATGCACAGAGACATCAAATGCAAATGAATTCACACAGACACAGACGTGCGTGCCTGCACAAAAACAGACATTGTACAGTTAGTCCTCAACGTACGACCACAATGGAGCCCAAAACGTATGATGTTAAGTGAGAAATTTTGAGTTTTGCCCCATAAGAGCCTTGGATAGTACAGTGGTCTAAAGACCCTGTTATTAACATCAGCTGCCTGCAATTATTGCAGGTTCGAATCTCACCAAGGCTCAAGGTTGACTCAGCCTTCCATCCTTTCTAAGGTAGGTAGATTGAGGACCCAGTTTGTGGGGGCAATAAGCTGACTTTGTATAAATATACAAAAGTATGAAGGCTATTGCTTAGCGCATTGTAAGTCACCCTGAGTTTCCGGAGGAGGACGGCATATAAATCAAATTAAAAAATTTTTTAAAAAAATTATGACTTTTCTCGCCACATTGCTTAAGCGAATCACAGCAGTTCTTAAATTAGAAACAGAGTTGTTAGAAGTAGCATTCAGCTGGTTTGTACCAGTTCGGGCGAACTGGTAGCGAAAATCACGGGTGGGAACTGGTAGCGGAAATCATGGGTGGAAAACTGGTAGCGGAAATCACGGGCGGGCCCATCCACCTACCCCAGCTCTATGCCATCCTATTTAGGGACGTTTCTGAGGCTGGGGTCATGTGCAGAAGGTGTGCGCATGCACGGTGAACCGGTGGTAAGAATATTGGAAACTCATTGCTGACGGTTGTTAAGTGAATCTGGTTTCCCCGTGGACTTTGCTTGTCAGAAGGTCGTAAGATTGCCATGACCCCGGGAGATTGCAACCGTCGTAAATGTGACGAACCTTGCTTGCCACAGTTGTTAAGTGAATCACTGCAGTTGTTAAGTGAGTAGCAATGGTTGTTAAGTGAGTTTGCTTCCCCGTTGACTTTGCTTATCCAAAAGTTGCAAAAAGCTGATCATATGACCCCAGGGCACTGCCATCGTCATAAATACGAGTCAGTTGCCAAAGCATCCGAATTATGATCTGGTAACTGTGGGAATGCTATATGGGTTGTAAGTGTGAAAAACAGTTGTAAGTCCTTTTTTTCAGGGCCCTTGTAACTTTTTTTTTTAAATTTAACTTTTTATTAGTTTATCAAAGTATAAAATACAAAGAAAAAAAACATGGAAAAGTAAGAAGAAAAGGAGGGAAAAAGGAGCAGGGGTGAAATGCTCCCGGTTTGGACTGGCTCGGGCGAGTAGGTAGCGATGGCGGTGGGCAGTTCAGAGATCTGGTAGCAAAAATCCCTGCCCCTGCCCCCCCATGCCTAGCCGAGCCGCGTGATCATCAGAGCCTTTTTTTTTTTCTTTTAAATGGCTCTGATGGTCCAAGCTCTGACGATCCCAGCTGAGTTGCCTGCCAATCACCCCTGAAAAGGAGGAATATAGTGTAACAGGAGTGGGGGGAAAGGCACCGACTTCCGACTCTCTTTAGCACCGTAGAAGGTAACAACATTACAACTGCAACTTTTTGCTTTTACACAAAAGTAGGTACAAGCCGTTTCTATAACAATAAGCCTGTCTAAATCTACCAAAACAGGATCAAACTTTCATTTTTTCGCCCCCTCTCCCCCCCCCCCCCCATTGCAAACCCACAGAATCCGGAAGCGATTTCAAAATTAAAGAGACAAAATTAAATTGAATCTCTTATTTGGAAAAAAAGAATCAGTTTAGCCATCTCTGCTTCTCTTTGCTGTGGGGGATGATATTTCATCCATTCTCCTGTTTTCAAATCTAGTCCATAATATCTTACAAACTTTGGAATATTATTCAGCATTACTTAAAAGAACCCTAACCCTAACCAACACTGCAACCGTCGTAAATGTGAATCAGTTGTCAAGCATCCAAATGTAAATCATGGGGTTGCTACAATGGTGTGACAAACGGTCGTAAGTCCCCTTTTTTTCAGTGCCCTTGTAACTTCGAACGGTCACTAAACGGTCATGTTGTAAGTCAAGGACCAACTGTATTTGCAACTTCACCAACCTCTTTTATGGAAAAACAGCAGCAGTTTCAAGTCTATGTTCCTGGTTCTTTAACCGAGAGAGGCTGGCTGACTTCTTTGTCAACTAGACTTGTGAACCAGTGGTGAAATGTAGAATTTGTTACTACCGGTTCTGTGGGTGTGGCTTGGTGGTGGTGGGGTGGGTGTAATACGACTGAGTGGGCGTGGCCAACTTTTTTTTTTTTAACTTTTAAAACCATTTTTTCTACAACCTCTTCGGCTGAAGAGGTTTCAAAAAAAAAAAAATGCCTTTAAAGCCCCCGATGATCCCAGCTGACTTGCCTGATCGGCAGAGACTTTTTTTTCCTTTTAAAAACATTTTTTCTATAACCTCTTCAGCTGAAGAGGTTGTAGAAAAAATCCTTTTAAAAGTCTCTGATGATCCCAGTTGAGCTGGGTGATCATCAGAGGCTTTTTTTTAACTTTTAAAAGCATTTTTTCGGCCAAAGAGGTTGTAGAAAAACGCTTTTAAAAATTAAAAAAAAAGTCTCCAATGATTTCACGGCTCAGCTGGGCAATGGGGTGGGGGGGGGGCAGGGATTTTTGCTACCAGTTCTCCGAACCACCGGCCTCCATCGCTACCGGATCAGGTGATCCGGTCTGAACTGGGTTCTACACAGGTATGTCAGAGTTTCTTGCAAAAATCAAATCCAGGAGCACACAGATAACTGATTCATTAACTTCTTTATATTCATAATAACACATAAAGTATATTTACAATATCAATAGTGGTTCTTCAGATCAGATCAGCAGACATGTTCACACACAGAGTACAGCAGTAGAGAGATTAACTGTGAAGTTTCCGAAAGATGCCCTAATTAAATCATGAACCTCGAGCCAAGTTTCAAAAGAAATCCAGTCATTTATTAGGAGCACCATTCCGGCAATTACTCAAACGGAGTCAGCTCTAACCCCCCACGTGATTTGCGGGCCCCTATGACCCTGTTCCTCCCTTCCTCCTCTCTGGGCATGTCATAAATCACGTTCTCCAATGGACCACGTTGGCGGGCTGAAAAACCCCACCCCTCCTGCTGACCCCAATAACCTAGGATACAATCTTTGACAAGGCATCTGTGGAATCTATTTTCCGTTGGGGCAGCCGAGCAGCTTCGTCAGTTCTCCCCCTCCTGCTTATGGCAACTTGAAAGCTGGTCTGGAAAACTTTGCAAGTTGACATTAACACACGCTCACTCTGAATAGTTTCCGTTTCAATTCTCTGCACAGAATCAGAAGCTGCAGTCTAAGACACGCCCTGGCTCCAGTCTGTCTCAGCTCCCATTTGGCTGACCTTGTTACCATGTCTTTCCAGGCATGGATATTCTGACAAGGTAGCCCTTGACTTTCGACCACGGTTGACCCCAAAATTGATGTTGCTAAGTGAAACATTTGTTAACCCCACTGTATATCTTTGCTTGCCACAGTTGTTAAGGGAACCATCGCAATTGTTAAGTGGTTGTTAAGTGAGTCTGGATTCCCCATTGACTTTGCTCATCAGGAAAAGGTGATCGTGTGATTCCAGGACTCTGCAACCGTCATAAAAACGAACCACTTACCAAGGTTCTGAATTTTGATCATGTGACCATGTGGGATGCTGCAATGGTCATAAGTGTGAAAAAACGGTCACAAGACACTTTTTTCAGTGCCGTTGTAACTTTGAACATACACTAAAGGACAGGGGTGAAATGATCCGAAGTCTGCTACTGGTTTGCTGCACATGCGCATACATGATCCATGCCAAACACAGGCTTCACACGCATGCGCACTGCAGGCGCTACTGCACAGCGCTGAAAAAAGAAGCTTAAGAAGCCTTTTCTAAGGTAAGTAGAACAGCAAGGGGAGGGGGCAACAGCTGTGCCGCGCGATTTAGATTCACTAGAAAGGCACAGCTGATGATCAGAAATACCATTTCATCCGAACCGGTAGCATTTTTTTATTACCAGTTCACCCAAACTGGTAGCTTTTATTACTAATGGTTTGGGCGAACCGGTCCAAACCGGTAGCATTTCACCCTTGCTAAAGGACCTGTTGTAATTCGAGGTTTTATACCGCGGTTTTGGTTCTTTTTGTCAAATTTCCGTGAGCCAGCCATGCAAATGTTTTTTAACGTTTTTAATGTGGGGTTTTTTTGTTTTTTTTTTGGTTACAGACTACTTTCCTTGTCGATTAGACTTCATTGACCACATTTACCTGGGCTCTGTTTCAACTGTGCTGAGTTTTCTAAACCCCAATTCTTAGGCAGGACTTTTCCTGTTGCAAATGCTTCTAGAGCATGCCTGTATTCGTACGCATCATCTCCCAGATAGTCTTTGTATGTGTCTCCTTACTCTTCACTAGTAAACTCAATTCAGTGTGTCCATACTCAGCTGGAAAGAGGTTTCCATAATATGTATGTTGTGCATCCACGTGAGTGTTGCTATTTTCTCTCCCCGTATATACACAGCAGCTATGTGATATCGGGAGTGTCAGTCAAGAATTAGGAAACTGTCTCCTGATCTCTGCTCGGCTATAAATTTTTCAGGGTGTGGGTTGAGTTAATCATTACCTCACCCGCAACCACCACAGAGATAATTATGAGGATAAATTTTATTTATTTATTATTAGTTTATACCGTCCTTCCCCCACTGGACTCAGGGTGGTGAACAGCCAAGAATAAAAACATCACATACAAAATTTAATTTTTAAAAAAAAAGAATTAAACAAATTTTGGCCCAATAAATTTAAAACACCCCAACTAAAATCAATTAACAATTAAAAATATCTAAGTGGGGGTTAAGCCAGCCTGGCTTGATGAAATAAAAAAGTTTTAAGGGCACGGCAAAAAGCACGGAGATCTGGGATCCTACGTATCTCCAGGGGCAGGTCGTTCCAAAGGACAGGTGCTGCCACAGAGAAGGCCCTCCCCCTGGGGGTCACCAGCCAACATTGTCTGGCCAACGGCACCCTGAGGAGTCCCTCTCTGTGGGAGCGTACTGGCCGGTGGGAGGCTATCGGTGGCAGAAGGAGGTCCCGTAAGTAAAGGTAAGTAAAGGTGTAAACCATAATCATTTTTAATTGTCACAGCTTAAGACGGCATTTTAGGCTGCCTATAAATGAACAAGTAGCCGCTATAATATTGCAATAAAAAGAGGGGGGGGGAAATATCTAAGGTATAGTCACTAATATACCAATGCAACCAAACATTAACAAGTGGAACGACTTGCCTCCAGAAGTTCTCCAACACTGGAGGTTTTTAAGAAGAGATTGGACAACCATTTGCCTGAAATGGTATAGGACAGTGATGGCTAACCTTTTTGCCATCACGTGCCAAAAGTGCGGGGAGCGTGGAGGGGTCACACACACGTCTGCCCACATCCATAATTCTATCCCCCCCATGCTCCCCCTGCTTTTGGCGCGCAATGACACGTGGGCCTAGTAGGCCCATTTTTCGCTCTCCTGGAGCCTTTCTAGGAGCCTGGGGAGGGCAAACACGGTCTTCCCCACCCCCCTACAGGCCCTCCGGAGGCTGGAAACAGCGTGTTTCCTGATTTCCGGTGAGCCCAGAAGGCCCAAAAATCAACTGGCTAGCACATGCATGTGTGACACAGTGAGCTCGCGTGCCCATCAATATGGCTCCACGTGCCACCTGTGGCACCCGTGCCATAGGTTCGCCATCATGGGTATAGGATTTCCTGCTTGAGCAGCGGGTTGGACTAGAAGACCTCCAAGGTCCCTCTCAACTATCTTCAATCAGAAGAGAGCTGGAAGGGACCTTGGAGGTCTTCTAGTCCAGCTAGAAGGGGTGGGTTCTACTTACCTTTACTACCGGTTTGCAACGGGGCCGAAGCGCAGAAGCTTCTGCGCATGTGCAGAAGCGTTTTGATGACGTCGGGGTCAGTGGGCGGAGCCTCCCGCTGGTTTTACTACCAGTTCTATAGAACCGGTGCAAACCGGGAGCAGCCCACCACTGGACCCTACATAATATGAGACAAGTGGCTATCCAGTCTCTTCTTCTGTAAAACCTGTAAAACCTGGAGTGAATTTTGTAATCAATAATTCCTCTTTCATAAAGTCACCAGGCTATAAACCAGGAGACTAGTTTTGACCTTAGGCAGAAGGTCAACTAGATCAGGGGTCTCCAACCTTGGTAACTTTAAGACTTGTGGACTTCAACTCCCAGAGTTTGCTGGCTGAAAAAGTCTGGGAGTTGAAGTCCACAAGTCTTAAAGTTACCAAGGTTGGAGACCCCTGAACTAGATGACTGTCAACCAGTTCCTCTCTCTCTCTCTCTTAGCTTTAGGAAGGAAAACTGGTGACCTGTTTTCCAAAATCTTGCCAAGAAAAACCACTGAGACTAATTCAGGCAGTTGCCAGGAACCAAGGCTGCCTTCAGGAACCAAATTTATGTAAAACAAAAATACTACTTAAGCATGTGTTCTGGCTTTCTTTTGGGTTCACTTCGTAGACCTCGTCTTTTTTTTGATACTAAATTGCTTAAGGAGCGTCAAGAAGTTCCTTTGTCAAAACCCTTGAACTAGTTCACCTGACTTTCTACCAAATCATACAGACACTTGCCCCCTCCCCAGAAATAAAACCCACCTGCAATTTCCTCCACTGAAATGTTAAAAATGAGATGTGAACTGTTTGTAGAAAAGAAGAAAGCAATGGGGGGGGGGAGGGGACTGATGGCAAAATATTATCCATGTTTCATTGTCCTTGGAGTTTCTTTCTTCCCCCCATCTGCAGTTGGTAGAGTTAAACGTTTAAAAATGATTGTGTATTAGGGAATCAGAATAGAGCTTGAAGCAACCTCAGAGATTTCCTAGTCCAAACTCCTGTTCAAGCAGGAAAACCTGTATTTCAGACAAGTAGCTATTTAGTCTCTTCTTAAAAACCTCCGGTGATGAAGCACCCACAACTTCAGGAATCAAGCTGTTGCACTGGTTAATTTTTCTCACTTTCATGTTCATTAACTGTTCATGTTCATTAACTGTTCATTAACATGTTCATTGAGGACATTTCTCCTTAATTCCAGGCTGCTTCTCTCCTTGCTTAGTTTCAATCCATTGTTTCTTGTCCTGTCCTCTGCTGCTTTGGAAAATAATTTGACCCAGTGGTGGGATTCAAGTAATTTAACAACCGGTTCTCTGTCCTAATGATTTCTTCCAACAACCAGTTCACCAAACTGCTCAACAACCGGTTCTCCCAAAGTGATGCGAACTGGCTGAATCCCACTACTGATTTGATCCCGTCTTCTTTGTGGCAGCTCCTCAAATACTGGAATATTGCTATCCTGTCACCCCTAATCTTTCTTTTCTCTAGAGTAGCCATACCCAAATCCTGCTACCATTCTACATATGCTTTAATCATCTTAGTTGCTCTTCTCTGCACTTTTTTTTCTAAAGACTCAACAACTTTTTTGTAATGTGGTGACCAAAACTTGGTCTCCGCTCTTATTTGTCCCTCACTCTGACTTATGATTTATACAATAGATATACACAACATCTGATCAGCCCTTGTAATAGTTCCAGCATCACTTGGACAGGAGTTCCATGACAGTTGGTGGAGAACATATAAAACGGCCACACTGGGCATCAGCCAATGGGAATATTTTCCAGGAATCTCATTTTCCAGGCTTCCTTACCAGTCCCTTCTATGTTTCAGGGTGCTACTGGGAGCAGGAAAGGATCCAAGTTGAAGAAATTAAGAAAAATGCCTTTACCTTCATGCATTCGAAGGATACCCCCTAGACTCATATGCTTTTCCCTTTGCTTTCTTAATGTCATGCTCATAATGCTAACACTTGGTTCTCATGGATGGACTATGCATTTTCCTGATACCGATATTCATAGTGCTGGACTCTGGGTCATCTGTTCCAGGAGGTATGGATGCCAGTCCATGCAGTCTTCTGATGGTATGCTACAGGGGGTCAAATGAAAATAGCACTATTAACCTGTGAACTTTAGCTGAGTACGCACACAAACTGTAGAGAGAAATATAAGATAAGTCCTCAAATAAGGAAATACCTACCAGCAAAGACAGTCCTTCTCTTACTGCCCCAAATTTTTGGTGTTTCTTGACTTGGCGTTGCTTGTGATATCATTGAAGTGTTCCTTCAATTTCAAGGTATTTTCCTGGCCTTGGGACACCCTAGACTCACGTTGTCACATCGTTGTCACGTGACGTATCGTGACTCCCCCCCCTTTGCTAAACTGGGCATGGGTGTGGCCAGCGTGTGACGCATCCAGCCCATGGGCCCCAAGTTTGACAGCCCTGTCTTATTACTAGTTAGATTAAAATTCATTCGGGATGGGCAGTCTGTGGTCAAGCCAGGTTCCATGTGGTCCCCTTTTGCGTTGATGGCCAACAATTTGTGTCATGAGAGGTGGCATTTTGTGGCATTATGAGCCACGGTGGCGCAGTGGTTAGAGTGCAGTACTGCAGGCTACTTCTGCTGACTGCCGGCTGCCTGCAACTTGGCAGTTCAAATCTCACCAGGCTCAAGGTTGACTCATTGACTCAGCCTTCCATCCTTCCAAGGTGGGTAAAATGAGGACCCAAATTGTTGGGGGCAATAGGCTGACTCTGTAAACTGCTTAGAGAGGGCTGGAAAGCACTATAAAGCGGTATATAAGTCTAAGTGCTATTGCTATTGCTAAAAAGGTGATTTTTCACAGGATGGTTTTTGTTAGTCTTTTTAGAATCAGTTGAAGTGGTGAAAGAGGTGCTCTAATCTTCTGTCAAAAGAAAGGCAAAAAAAATATTATTTTTGGGGGGTGGGCAGGGAAGGAACATATTGCAAAATTTTTATCAACTATGTTCTTACAAAAAAAATTTCAGATACAATTCATAGCAATTACAGATCCCCCCCCCCCCCAGCTGCTAGTTCTAGCTTACGGAGAGCTGTGCAAAAAAAAAAAGAGACTGTATTCTGGCCAGGATTCATGATGATGATTAATGATGATTAATGATAGATCAAACTCCCTCCTTGCACAGCAGAAATTGGAAATTTTGCAATGGCCAAGAAATTCACTTCTTTTTAGAGGAAGGAAAGGATTTTGCATCCTGTTTTTTTTTTTTAAATACGTTGTTTACTATGCTGCATTTCTGCACTCTAGACTAGAGCAGTGTTTCTCAACCTCAGCTGCTGGGTTGAGGAATTCTGGGAGTTGAAGTCCACACATTCTTGACAATCGCTGAGGTTGAGAAACACTGTTCTAGAGCAAAGGCAGGAGGTCAAATTCTGTTGGCTGGCAGTAAACTGGCTTATCCGCTTTCCCAAACCAGGTAATCTCTGTTTAAAATTGGATTCATATTTTTGAACTCTTTGACCAGGGAGCAATAGAATTCAGGCTTGTCTTGGTTGCACCATCCTTGAAATAATTACCTTTTCTTTCTGCATCAATGACAGGAAATATGAGTTTATACCCTAACCGTCGTGATCGATCTGTCTCTCTCTTTTTTTCCCTTTTAGTTTACCTGAATACCATTCGTATTTCCATGATAACAGCTCTTCTAACAGCTGTCATAGCAATGCTGTGGACAGTAGAATGGGATCATGTCATCCACTGCAAATTCATTTTTCTTCCAAAGCCCTTGATGACTTCCATCTTTAATTTCATAGCAGGTATTGTTTGTTGGGGAAATGAATCAATATCTGTAATAGAACAGAACAGAAGAGCAGAGTTGAAGGGACCTTAGAGGTCTTCTATTCCAACCCTCTGCTCAAGCAGGAAACCCTATACCATTTTGAACAAATGCTTGTCCAATCTCTTCTTTAAAATCTCCAGTGTTGGAGCACCCATGATGTCTGGAGGCAAGTTGTTCCACTGATTAATTATTCTCCCTGTCAGGAAATTTCTCCTTACTTCTAGGTTGCTTCTCTCCTTGATTAGTTTCCGTCCGTCATTTCCTGTCCTGCCTTCAGGTGCTTTGGAGAATAGTTTGACTCCCTCTTCTCTGTGGCAGCCCCTGAGATATTGGAGCACAGCTATCATGTCACTATCATGCAACACTCAGCTAAAAGATGTGTTTCACAAAATGAGGCTGTTTGGGCAGAGCTCAAAGAACAGGCTGCTCAAAATTGGTTAGGAATAACAGAATAACAGAGCTGGAAGAGACCTTGCGAGTCTTCTAGTCCAACCCCTTGCTTAAGCAGGGGACGCTATACCATTCCAGAGAAGTGACCGTCCAGTCTCTTCTTAAAAACCTCCAGTGGTGAAGCACCCACAACTTTTGAAAGCAAGCCATTCCACTGGTTAATTGTCCTCAATGTTAGGAAGTTTCTCCTTAGTTCTAGATTGCATCTCTCCTTGATTAGTTTCCATCCATTGTTTCTTGAAAACTAATCAAGGATAGAAATGCAAGGATACTATTCCACCCATTGGAATTTCTCTCAAATTCTCTTACCTTTGGAAACACTTTCTTTTATCAATATGAAATAATAGGATATTTTCTACCCGAAATGAACACTGACCATGGTATTTTGCGGAGAAAGTACTGTACATTTGCAGTGGTACTTGAGAACGCGTGTCCTGGATACAGTAGAAATCTCCTTGCAGTGATAGTCCCATCTCTCTAATTCTCTCGGGGTCTTTTCTAGGGTTCTCTGTGCTGCTAGCAACGTTGGTTTTTGAATCCCAATTCAATCAGAAGTTTGTGGAACCAGCACGGAAATGGGCTTTTTACTTGAGTTACATCATTTGCATCCTCTGCTTTTTGTCAGGCGAGTATTTGTTTGTTCATCATATTTATATATGAATAAAAGGAGTTTATATATGAATATATATATATATATATATATATATATATATATATATATATATATATGATAGTTGTCAACACCTGGAATGCACTTCCTCACTCTGTGGTTTCTTCCCCAAACCCCCAAAACTTTAACCTTAGACTGTCTACTGTTGACCTCACCCCATTCCTAAGATGTCTTTAAGGGGCATGCATAAGCACACCAGTATGCCTACCGTCCCTGTCCTAATGTCCCCTTTTATTTGTATCCATTTCATATATTCATAATTATGTTTACGCTTGTATCTGTTATCAAATACATGCTTGACTAAATAAATAAATAAATACATACATACATACATACATACATACATACATACATACATACATAAATACATACATACATACATAAATAAAATATAGCTGTCCATCTCACAGTAAAATGACACTTGGAGACTTGCAATAAAAAGAATCTTAACATCTAACTAGAGACGTGGTGGCTAAGACACTGAGCTTGTCCATTGAAAGGTCGGCAGTTCAGCGGTTCGAATCCCTAGTGCCGCGTAATGGGGTGAGCTCCCGTTGCTTGTCCCAGCTTCTGCCAACCTAGCAGTTTGAAAGCCCGTAAAAAATGCAAGTAGAAAAATAGGAACTACAGTGTTCCGTGCGCCTTTGATGTCTTCAGACAGCGCTGGCTCTTCGGCTTTGAAACGGAGATGACCATCGCACCCTAGAGTCAGGAAACAACTAGTACATAAGTGCAAGGGGAACCTTTACCTTTAACATCTAACTATTAAATACAAATCAAAGACATCGACAGTATGTTTGATAAAAAAAGACAGTTGAGAAAACCGGTGTTAAAAACAATGCCGCCACCTCATTAAATTGCCATTTTCTTGAGCTGCCCTGTGTCTGCTGACCCAGCCCATATTTTGAGGGACTTGCCGAAGGATGTCAAAGATGGGGCCAATCTCACACCTCATGGTGAGGGGGGGGGGGATATGTTCCATAGGATAAGTGTCACAGCAAAAAAAAGGTCCATTTCTTGGGTCCATCAGATAAAACTCTTCGGCAGACGGGGCCTAGGGCATACATCTTCTGCCAGATCTGTAATTGTGTGGAGGTGGCCCCTGCAATGTGGCGACGATGAGAGCAGCTCCTGAAGAAACTGTCTCTCTCACAATCCCATTCCACTCAATCCCACCCACACAGATAACAGAACGTAATAACAGAATTGGAAGAGACCTTTGAGGTCTTCTAGTCCAACCCCCTGCTCAGGCAGGAAACCCTACACCATTTCAAACAAATTGTTGTGACCCCGACTCCCGAGCCTGTCCTAACAGAGGAAGAGGACTCAGAAGGTGATGGGGAGGAACTGATAAGGCCTCCCTCTCCAGGACCCTCCTCTCTGGCAATGCCTCGGGTTCCATCCGAAGGCCAAGAGGAGCAGCCTGGGATATGCCAGGAGGAAAGCATATCAGAACAACAATAGATAGGGAGTAAGGATGATGAATCCTGGCTTGATCCGAGGCAGCGTCGGAGGGAGAAGCGTGCGCAGCAATGAAAGAGGCGTGGGAGGGCCAGAGATTGAGCTGAGTCACTGAGCCCACTAGGAATAAAAGTGGGTGTGATTGCTCTTCAGGCTTTGTGACGGTCAAAGTTAAAAACCTGAGAGTCACATTGTGTTACCTGAAATCTGGCTTGTGCATTTTGGATTGGACCTTGGTTAACTCTTGGATTACTTTTTGCTACTGAACCGGACTGAGGATAAACTCTCTCTTGCTTACTGTGAGTGAAAACTGACTTGGCAGGCATTTCGCAGTTTACTGCCAAAACTCTTATCTGAAAGGGTTTCTAGTCTGATTGCTTAATAAAATCTTGGCAGGCGTGCCTGTTTCTGTGTTTGCCTGTGTGGGGAAGGGGGACAGAACACAAATGGTTGTCTAATCTCTTCTTAAAAACCTCCAGTATTGGAGCATTCACAACTTCTGGAGGCTAGTGGTACCACTGATTTATTGTTCTCACTGTCAGGAAATTTCTCCTTAGTTCTAAATTGCTTCTCTCCTTGATTCGTTTCCATCTGTTGCTTCTTGACCTGCCCTCAGGTGCTTTGGAGAATAGTTTGACTCCCTCCTCTTTGTGGCAACCCGTGAGATATTGGAACACTGCTATCAAGTCACCCCTAGTTCTTCTTTCATCAAACTAGACATACCTAATTCCAGCAACCGTTCTTTATATGTTTTAGCCTCCAGTCCCGTAATCATCTTTGTTGGTCTGTTGTTGCTCTTCTCTGCACCTAATCATCTTTGTTGCTCTTCTCTGAGATATCTTGGCATTAATCAGGTTTAAGAAGACGTACCAAACTCTTCCTCTCAACCTAACCTAGTTTTGCCTCTTTTTCTCCCAGGACTCTATAACCTACTGAATTACAAGTGGGAGCTTTGGGGAACACGATTACCCACCGTGGATAAGACTGAAGAGATGCATGAAAGAGAAGCTGAGGTTGCCCCAACTTTACTGCTATGAACCCCAGACCTTTCTACCTCAGAATCCGCTTGGACCCTGGGCATTGTAAGGGGCCAGAGAGTCTCCCCTAAGCAGGGGAAACTTTGGGCTGACATCACATTTTTCACTTCTATGCCATATAAAAACAATAATGCAGATTTCTCTATTCAGGGAAATATTCCACGACTCCTTTACTTTTGATTGAACTTCCCTGCCATGTATGTCCTACATAAAATATTTATTGTTTCGATGGACTATTTATTGTATTTCCTCAAGAGTCCCGTGTACTTATTAAGTATCCTCTTACACAAAGTACGCACTGAGCTTTATGTTATTCCTTGACTTCTCCCTTGTTCATTGCACATTTATTTGCTTATTTATTTATATTTTACATTAATATTTAATATTGACTAGTCATTGACGAGGTATGGGGAGAGAATAAAATGGCAATTGACACCCTAGCTTATTGAAATAAATCCTAACAGCATAATATAAAATGGACCCCTTTTAGTGGCCAAAAGCACCAGACTAAAAATCATAAATTCAAGTCCCACCTTAGGTACTAAGCCATCTTTGAGCCAGTCACCTTCTTTCAGCCCTAAGAAGGAGGCAATAGCCTTCTCTAAAACCTTGCCAAGAAGAAGGAAGGAAGGAAGGAAGGAAGGAAGGAAGGAAGGAAGGAAGGAAGGAAGGAAGGAAGGAAGGAAGGAAGGAAGGAAAGAAGGGAGGGAGGGAGACAGACAGAGAGACTGTAAAATGTCCAAGTTCCATAAGGTATAATAAGATTAATATCTCAGCCACGGTGGCGCAGTGGTTAGAGTGCAGTACTGCAAGCTATTTCTGCTGCCTGCCGGCTGCCTGCAATTTGGCAGTTCGAATCTCACCACTTTCAAGGTTGACTCAGCCTTCCAAACTTCCAAGGTGGGTAAAATGAGGACCCAGATTGTTGGGGACAATATGCCGACTCTGTAAACCATTTAGAGAGGGTTGTAAAGCAGTGTAAAGCAGTATATAAATCTAAGTGTTATTGCTATCTCTGCATTTTAAACAATGAAGTATTTTCTCATTCATTCATTCATCCACCCACTCATTCATTCATTCATTCTTTCATTCATTCATTCATTCTTTCTTTCATTCATTCATTCATTCATGTATTCCTTCCTTCATTTTAAGCAGAATTACAGAGACTCAAGTGATAAGACATTCCAGGGTCCCTTATCTTATTTGGATTTACTTCAGGCAAATGAGTTCCATATTTGCCACAAAATATTTTATTACCAATAAAGAGATGGAAGGGATTCACTGAGCACCAACATTGAGCACCAGCACAACCTGGTGGGATCCAGACTTGCTCTGGCTTCAAAATCCAGAATCAGTCGGTCAACATGGCCTTGGAATAACACTGTTTTAGACCCCAAGAATTAGAAACCGTGATAGTGGACAGAAACTAAATTAGATTGAATTACAATGTTTTATACATTAAATATTAAATTTCAATTTCATGTAAATAATGCGAATTAAACTATTGATAGGATTCGTCTTCTCATTATTTTTCCTCTAGTATCATATTAACACTGTCACTTTCATGGCAGCCTTTGGAGGACACAAAAGTTTTCACCAAATCTTTTTGGGGGGACTTGAACTGGTACACCCTAAGCAAAGTTTTTCAGCTGTACAAAAGCTTTACAGAAATCTAGCAGTCTAATCACTTCACTTTGGCTGATACTTAGCACTGTTAAAACTATATGGAGCTCTATCCTCGGTTCTAGTTCTAGGACTTATATTCACAGATGTCCCTACAAAAATGGCAAGCTTAAAAGGTAAAGGTAAAGGTTCCCCTCGCACATCTGTGCTAGTCGTTCCCAATTCTATGGAGCGGTGCTCATCTCTGTTTCAAAGCTGAAGAGCCAGCGCTGTCCGACGACGTCTCCGTGGTCATGTGGCCGGCATGACTGAACGCCAAAGACATACAGAATGCTGTTACCTTCCCACCAAAGGTGGTCCCTATTTTTCTACTTGCATTTTTTACATGCTTTCGAACTGCTAGGTTGGCAGAAGCTGGGACAAGTAACAGGAGCTCACCCCATTACACGGTACTAGGGATTTGAACCACTGAACTGCCAACCTTTCGATCGACAAGCTCAGCGTCTTAGCCTCTGAGCCACCGTGTTCCTTAAGGAAATGATTAACTGGCAAGCTTAAGATAATAATTAAAGCCCTACGCCTTTCTATGGAGATGAATGAATTTTATGCCTCCTTTTAATAGACAAACTATGTAATTTTATCCCCATTCAGTAATTTCCCTTAGTTTTCTTTTTATTATTAATTTATAATATAAAATACAACAATACAAAAGAAAATAGTAGGGAAGATAGGGGAGGGGAAAAGGGGAGGGAAAAAATGACTTCTGACTCCCTTCGATGCAGTAGAATAAGATAATAATATCAAACCTCAACTTTTTTGACTTTTACATAATAGCATAGACCCGTGATGGCGAACCTATGGCACACGTGCCACAGGTGGCATGCAGAGCCATATCTGTGGGCACATGAGTGTTGCCCTATCTCAGCTCCAGCACGCATGTGTGCGGCGGCCAGCTGATTTTTGGGCCTTCCAGGTCCACTGGAAGTCGGGAAATGGACTGTTTCTGGCCTCCGGATGGCTTCCAGGGGGTGAGGAAGGCTGTTTTCACCCTCCCCAGGCTCCTAGAAAGCCTCTGGAGCCTGGGGAGGGCGAAAAACGGGCCTACCAGGCCCACCGTGCCAAAAACAGGGGAGCGCAAGGGGGGTCGGGGGGGGTCACACGCAGATGTGTGGGAGTGGAGCACAGCGGGCATTGAATTATGGGTGTGGGCACGCGCGTGACCCCTCCCCCCTCGGCGCTCCCCCCGCTTTTGGCACGCAATGGCAAAAAGGTTATCTATCACTGGCATAGACATTTCTATAACAACAAACCCATCTAATCGGTAAAACCCAAAATTAAAGTTTCATTTTTTTTCCATCACCTCGAGCACAAAGTCCAGAAGCGGTTTCCAAGTAGAAACAAAAGCGTGGGGTTTTTTTTTTTCCTTTAATCAAAGCAATCAATTTACCCATTTCTGCTAACTCCATCAACTTTTTTTTAGCCAATTCATCCATTGTGGGAGTCATGTCCCTTAGTTTTCTTTATGATTTTTGTTTCTAAATTCTGCCTAGGACCTAAATTGTGGCTATGCTGTTCCTGGAAATGTACATTAGGATCGGTCTTGGTGAAGAAACTACATCCATAAATAAATTCTTTCCAATCCTTCTTTTCTGTTATTACATTTCTTCCTCCAATGAAGGAGTTTAGCACCCCACTGCATTCTTGTGGATCTGGTTCTAGTAGCAGAACCACCATTCCATGACAGTTGGAACCCAGGATGAAAGAAGACAACTAAAACCGTCATGACAGAAAAGAACCCAAGAAGGATTCCCTCTTCGGGTTTTCCCCTCTTCCGAACCTTTCTTCCCTTCCTGTCTTCTCTCTATATGTTGCTTTCAGTCACACCTATGTCTTCCTGCAGATACACAGCAGATAAAGGAAGGGGCAGAAGACTACCGTAACAGTGGGCCCTCATGATTTCCTACAAAAGCATCAGTTGGATCCTAACCTTCATTAACTTTGTGCTCCTCCTAACTGTTGTCTTATCTCCCTTTTGGTTCACCTATTATGCCCATGTAGATCTGTATTATATGGGCCTCTGGATCATCTGCTCAGAAAAATTTGTCTGCCGATTTGTGAAAGATGTCGATGGTACGGCCTATGGGGTACTTAAAATTTCCTAGTGTAGAAATCAGGGGTGGGCTTCAAAAATTTTAGCAAGGGGTTCTCTGCCTGGCTGCTGGGTAGACGTGGCCATGGTGGGTGTGGCCTAGTCAGCCTCCTGCACCAAGGTGGGGGGAGGTTTGCCCTCCCTGGGCTCCGGAGGCTTTCCTTGAGCCTCTGGGAGGACAAAAACAGCCTCCCTAGGCTCTGGAGGCCCTCTGGAGGCCAGAAACGGCCTGAACTTCCGATAAACTGGTTTTTTGCCCTCCCCGAGCCTCTGTGTGTGCCCTGCACTTACCTGCATCTAAAACAGGCCACGTGGGAACTCCTGGGAGGGGCAGGGTAGGGTTTTGGGAGTTCTCCGAACTGTACAGAACCTTAGCTAGAGGTTCTCCCGAACCCCTACGAACCCCCAGCTGCCCTCCCCTGGTAGAAATAATTGGGCTGCTTTAGCTAGGTCAATAGCTGGGTTTTTACAAAAGGCTAAATGACCAGCTATCCATAGTGATGGACCAGCTATCTATAGTGATGGATGACAAGAGTCACCAACAAATATAGAAACAAATCAACCAGCTTCTCAGCTGCTTCACACAGAAACCGATCTGGCTAAAGTAGGAATTATTCTTAATAACTCACATTCTTTCTTTTTCTCTTCCCCAACCCATTTTTTTCCCCCCAGCGTACATGATTATCTGTCGAGTCCTCTTGACGTTAGGTCTCATCGCCTCTGTCACATCTCTACTGTGGATTCGGTTGGTAAACCAATTCTATGGCCATCCGTTCCGTTGTCCTTCCCACGCTTTGATGGCTTCTGCCTTGAGCTTCACTGCAGGTAACGCTACAATCTACACAATTTGCCTTAAACATATATCTGGATTTTTGCATTATTGTAAATAGCAATAGCACTTAGACCAGTGGTGGGTTCGGCCCGGTTCTCCCAAGCCGGTAGTGGTGACGATATGATGTCACCGAACTGGTTCTGCCCCCCCCCCCCGCAACCCCCTTGTCCCCCCCACCCCCCGTGTTATTCTTACCTTTTATTTGGCCCCACCCCCAATCTATTGCTGCCTCCTGAGTCCCAGCTGATGGCTAGAGGGGAAAAAACTGTTTAAACTCTTGCCGAGGGGCTTCAAAAGGCCGCCCTACAGCTGATCAGTGTTAAAAGAAAACAAATGAGTAGACCAGTGCCTGCAAAAATACATGAGTAGATTAGTGCCTGCAAAAATAAATGGGTAGATCAGTGCCTGCAAAAATACATGAGTAGATCAGTGCCTGCAAAAATAAATGGGTAGATCAGTGCCTGCAAAAATACATGAGTAGATCAGTGCCTGCAGAAATAAATGGGTAGATCAGTGCCTGCAAAAATACATGAGTAGATCAGTGCCTGCAAAAATAAATGGGTAGATCGGTACAGCTCTGCAAGCAGTTAAAATTCTGGTAGACCAGTACCTCTGCTAAATCCTAAATAATTGTCACATAACCATCAAGCCACGCCCACAAATAAGCCATGCCCACAGAACCGGTAGTAAAAAAATTTAGAACCCACCCCTGACTCAGACTTATATACTGCTTTACAGTGCTTTACAGCCCTCTCTAAGCGGTTTACAGAGTCAGCCTATGGCCCCCAACAATTTGAGTCCTCATTTTACTAACCTCAGAAGGATGGAAGGGCGAGTCAACCTTGAGCCAGTGAGATTCGAACTGCCAAATTGCAGGCAGCTGGCAGCCAGCAGAAGTAGCCTGCAGTACTGCACTCTAACCACTGTGCCACTGTGGCTCATAATACTCCCAGGCTAGAGGTTCTAGGCAGTGTGGAAATCTTATTATAGTTTCTAGACAAAGCAGCTCTGTGTAGCTCATTTTTCTCTAGGTCAACTGGATTGTGACCTTGTGCAGGTAATCCTTGATTTACAACAGTCCACTTAATGACCGTTCAAAGTTAACGGCACTGAAAAATGCGACTTATGACCATTTTTCACACATACAATCCCTAAGGTCATGTGATTCGACTCATATTTATGATGCTTTCAGGGTCCCATGGTCACGTGATCCCCTTTTGCGACGTTCTGACAAGCAAAGTCAAGGGGGAAGCCAGAGCACTTAACAACCATTTTCTACCTTAACAGCTGCAGTGATTCGCTTAACAACGGTGGCAAGAAAGGATGTAAAATAGGGTAAAAGTGACTGTTTCGCTTAGTAACAGAAATTTTGGGCTCAATTGTGGTCATAGGTTGAGGATTACCTGTATTGCTAGGGCTGGATTTACCTTGTTTTGGGAAATATTGAAGGGAGGGGTGCAGAATGACAGGCAGGTTTATTTATTGTCTCTCCCATGGTAGCATTCATAGTGTTACACGCTATATGAGTGTCCCATATGAAAGCCATTGTTTTTACTGTACAGATTCCATGGTAGAATCTGTCTTCTTATGTCTAGAAAGAGTGCAGAGAACAAAGAGGATTAGGGGACTGGAGGCTAAAACATACATTGAACGATTGCAGGAACTGAGCATGGCTAGTCTAGTGAAGAGAAGGACCAGGGGAGAAGGACCAGGGGAGGGCAGTCTTCAAATCTTTGAGGGACTGCCACAGAGAGAAAGGGGTCAAGCTATTTTCCAAAGCACCTGAAGGCCAGACAAGGAATAATGGATGGAAACTGAACAAGGAGAGATTCAACCTAGAAATAAAGAGGAATTTTCTGACTGTGAGAGCAATCAACCCATGGAACAGAAGTTGCCTTCGGAAGTTGTGAGAGCTTCATCGCTGGAAGCTTTCAAGAAGAGACTAGACTGCCATCCGTCAGAAATGGTGTAGGGTCTCCTGCTTGGGTGGGGAGTTGGACTAAATGGCCTACAAGGCCCCTTCCAACTCTGTTAATCTGTTAAATCTGTTAAACATTTGTCTGAACTGGTATAGGGTTTCCTTTCTTGAGCAGAGGGTTAGATTAGAAGATCTCCAAGGTCCCTTCTAACTCTGTTATTTGTTTTGCAGGACTCGGTATGCTGGTTGCCATGTTGATCTTTGAACTGAAAATTAATGATAAGAAATCAACCCCAGCTCATAAGAAGAAATGGGCTTTTTATTTAAGTTATATCGTCATGATCCTATGGTTCTTTATAGGTGAGTCAATAGGGCGGGGGAGAAGACTGCAGATTAACAGATAAAATAATGATTGTGAAATCCTTCTTCTGTGATGGATGATCAAAGTCTAGAATATACACATACCACATAGCTGTTGGGATGTATTTTTGGGTGTGTTTGGGTCAAAGATAGTAATAGCACTTAGACTTATATTCCACTTCACAGTGCTTTTACAGCCCTCTCTAAGCAGTTTATAAAGTCAACATAACAGGACCTGGTGGCTCAGCAGACTAAAAGCATTGTGATTAACACCAGCTGTCTGGAATTACTGTAAGTTCGAATCCCACCAGGCTCAAGGTTGACTCAGCCTTCCATCCTTTCTAAGGTAGGTAAAATGAGGATCCAGTTTGTGGGGGCAATAAGCTGACTTTGTATAAATATACAAAAGTATGAAGGCTATTGCTTAACTCATTGTAAGCCGTCCTGAGTCTCCGGAGAAGGGCGGCATATAAATCAAATTAAAAAACAAAACAAAACGTATTGCCCCCAGCAATCTGGGTCTTCATTTTACCAACCTCAAAAAGGATGAAAGGCTGAGTCAACCTTGAGCCTGGTTAAAGCCGAACTGTCAAATTGCAGGCAGCCGGCAGGCAACAGAAGTAGCTTGCAATACATGCATTTCATCACTGCGCCACCATGGCTCTCAAAGATACACCAAGGAAGCGAATTTCCGCTTTCTAAACCACCAGGCCTTAATAGGTCTTCTAGTGAGTTTTCAATGTCCCAGAAAACGTAGGGCTGAAAATATTTGGCTAGGTTTTTTTTTTTTGAATTTGCAAATCTTGGGGAGAGGATGGCAAAGGAGATAAAAGTTGGAGAGTTTCACAAGCTACAGTGGATACAGAAGAGTTTATCCTTGACTTTCATCCATGTTCAGTTCAGGGGTGGGCTTCAAAAATTTTAGCAAGGGATTCTCTGCCCGGTTGCTGGGTGGGCGTGGCCATAGTGGGCGTGGCCTAGTCACCGTCCAGTACCGTGGCAGGGGCGGTTGTTTTTGCTCTCCTCAGGCTCCAGAGGTTTTCCTCGAGCCTCCAGAAGGGTGAAAACAGCCTCCCAGGCTCTGGAGGCTCTCTGGAGGCGAGAAATGGGCCCATTTGTGGCCTTCCTGAACTTCCGGTAGGCCCGTTTTTCACCCTCCCCAAGCCTCCATGCACAACCTGCACTTACCTGCATCCAAAACGGGCTGTGTGGGGACTCCAGGGAGGGGTGGGGTGGGCGGGGCCAGCCAGGAGTGGGATTTGGGGGGTTTTCTGAACTGCACAGAATCTTAGCTAGAGGTTCTCCCGAACCCTTGCGAACCTCCAGCAGCCCACCCCTGAATCAGTTGTTGTCCTCCCTGATGGGTTTGTTTGTTTGTTTGTTTGGTCAATTTTCTTTTCAGGTATATATAACTTAGTGTGTTACAAGTATTCACTTTGGGAGGCTATGGTCTATTCTGGCAACCTTTCTTCATTGAAGATGCAACAGGAACAACTGCCAAAGCCCCTTGAACAAACTGACCAGAATCCTGCTTGACCGTGGATTTATGGAGGAAATAAACTCCTTTACCTGGTAATTTCTCACAAATGCCAACATCTTTGAAGTGTCTCCTTCGGAAGGGACTCATTCTAGGGTGATGATTTGCCAGAAGGATTTGTTTCTTGCTGCAATATTTTTCTTGACTCTAGTATGTTCCCATTTCTGTAATTGGGCCATCCTGGAGAGAGATTTCCTTCAAGAATATTTGGGTTCCTCAGTCAAATACGGGACACGTTTTTCATTAAACTTCCTTTCACTCAAATGCGGTTCTCTTCATGCTACTCAATGGGTATAAGTGAATAATGCTATTGCTTTACTTAATAAGAGCATTTTGGTCTGGATGTACCACTGACCAGGCTAACCATTATATGATAGATGTGTACGGCTTATTAATAAAATGTATGTTTTGCAATTTAATGTAGGTGTGTCATGTTACACTAGACATTTATTTTATTTATTTATTTATTTGATTTGATTTGATTTGATTTGATTTGATTTGTATGCCGCCCTATCGCCATAGGACTCAGGGCGGCTCACAACGATTAAAATCAAACCAGATAAAAACATACTGAAATACAATTAAACGTATATTAAAATTCATTAAAATAATCAAACCCCATCAGTCCAGGCTAGGCGATTTAAACAGCCATGTCTTTAGTTCGCGGAGGAAAGTGCGAAGGTCAGGGGCCAACCGGAGCCCCAGGGAGAGTTGATTCCAAAGGGTGAGCGCGGCCACAGAGAAAGCTCTACCTCTGGGGGCCGCCAGCTGACATTGTCTAGCCGACGGCACCCTGAGTAGGCCCTCCCTGTGAGAACGCACCGGACGATGGGAAGCCGTTGCTGGTTGCAGGTGGTCCGACAAATATCCTGGGCCTAAGCCATGTTTATTTTAGATTTTGAAATCTAAAATAAGTAGAGAAATTACAATTGCAATGACCTGACTGATAATACATGAATCCCAGTGGTGGGATTCAGCCGGTTCAGGCGAACCGGTAGTAGCGACCTGCGGATGGCCCCGCCCACCCACCCTGGCGCTATGCCGTCCTATTTAGCCACGTTTTCTAAGCCGCGTGCACGTGTGCAAGCTGCGCGCACAAGTAAAGCGCATGCACGGAAGGCAGTGAGCATGCACACATTTTCGGTGCTGGGTGAACCAGTTGTAAAAGTATGTGAAACCCAATTCTGCATGAACCCAAACTCGGATTGATTATGTACCATCAAGTCAGTATCAATATTCACAAACCACAAAGGTAGACTTTTCACAACCATCTGTTTGAAGAGACGAGAGGTTGGCTAACAGTGTAAATTTTCTTAAAAGGCGATTAATTATGCAGAAGAAATAAAAAAAGTGATTTTAGGTAATGAACGTTTGAGGGATCTTTCAACCTTCAGGGGAAAAGGTTTCCTTCCCTGTGATTCCGCTTTTAGAAGAATAAAACGAAAGAACATTCACAATAAGTTGTGCAATAGGGAAGAATCAATATAATTCTGGCGTAAGGAGGGCGCTAAAAATCTCCAAATTAAACTATTCAAATATAATTAAGTGAAGAGATCTCATTTGCAAGAGCACAAATTAAATGGAAATGTAATGTCTGAGCCCAAAAATTCTGTTGTTAAGCGAGACATTTGCTAAGTGAGTTTCGCCCCCTTTTACGACATTTCTTTCCACAGTGGTTAAGTGAATTATTTATTTATTTATTTATTTATTGCTTCGATTTATATACCGCCCTTCTCTGGAGACTCAGGGCGGCTTACAATGCGTGAAGCAATAGCCTTCATACTTTTGTATATACCTGCTTAGTAGGGCTTTCGGCCTCCCCTAAGCAGTGTTCTTTTTTTATATATATATATATATATATATACAAAGTCAGCTTATTGCCCCCACAATCCAGGTCCTCATTTTACTTACCTCGAAAGGATGGAAGGCTGAGTCAATCTTGAGCCTGGTGAAATTTGAACTTGCAGTAATTGCAGGCAGCTGGTGCTAGTTAACAGCACTTTAGTCTGCTGCGCCACCAAGGCTCTTTTCCACAGTTCTTAAGTTAATGGTTGTTAAGTCAATCTGTCTTCCCCCATTGACTTTGCTTGTCAGAAGGTTGCAAAAGGGGATCGCACGACCCAGGATACTGCCCCCGTCATAAACATGAGTCAGTTGCCAAGCTTTTGAATTTTGATCGCATGACCGCAGGGATGCTGCAATAGTGTGAAAATCGGTCATAAGTCCCTTTTTTTCAGTGCCGTTGTAGCTTTGAGCAGTCACTTAAATGAACTGTTGCCAAGTCGAGGACGACCTATATCTCAATACTATTTTAAGGCTCCAAGAATTTCCTCCACAGAAGTGACGAATCTGGGTGGCACAATTTGTGAAAATCAATAGCACAATTCAGCGGTGGGATTCAGCCGGTTCGCACCACTTCGGGAGAACCGGTTGTTAACTTTTCTGAGCAGTTTGGTGAACTGATTGTTGGAAGAAATCATTAGAGCAGAGAACCGGTTGTTAAATTATTTGAATCCCACCACTGGCACAGTTCCTACCCATGTTGAGGTAGGCAGCCTACAAAACCAGTAAGGCTAAGCTAAATAGGGATTCCTCCCCACCTCCGCCAACCCTTTTTAAGAGGTCCTTCCTGGATCTTGTGCTCAGCATGGAAGAGTCATCAAAATTCCATGTCGATGACCAACTGCCTCTTTTATAGGAATACATTAGGCCTTTTTAATTATTTTGGTTATTTTTTCTCTTCAGCCCTAAATTGGATCTGGCTCATTTAGTCTTTCTTTTGCCTGGTTCAAGCAAACCAGTAGCAGAGATTGTGGGTGGGCCCACCTACCCGCCCCAGCGCGATGCCATCCTATTTAGTCACGTTTTCATAGCGGGGCGCGTGCACGCGAAATGAGCATGCGCGCGGATGCACGCGGATGAACCGGTGGTGACCATATCTGAAACCCACCTCTGCTCCCTTCCAAGTCTGTCATTCCGTTAAGAACCCTCTGTCTGCCAAACATTCATTTGAAAAAAAGATTTATTTCGAGTGGCCTCATCGGAAAAAGAGATCGGCATTTTGGCGTGGAAGGAAAGACTCCACTTTAGGCAGAAATCTAGAGTCGCACCTCTTATTGAAAGATCGTGGAATTTCAGGGACAATCCAATCGCTGCCACAGAGCAATCGCAGAAGAAAATATAAATATAAAAAAAGACAATTTCTATATCCAGACTGGCTTCTAGTCAGCTGATGTCACCACACGAATGCCCCTCTCAAAACAGGGTCCAGCGTCTTAGAAGCACAGAAGTGAATTCTTGTGACTGTGAATGGAGAGCACAAATTTAATGGAAGGTCTGGCTGAAAAAAATACAGGAATATTTGTTCTGTTTTGCCATAGGTTCAATACCAAGGGGTTACACTTTTATGAACCGAGTCCAGAAGAAGCTGGCGATACCTAAAAGTAAAAAAAGGGGATGAAATTAGTTTTGCTCTATTATTGGGTAGTTTTGTTGCTAGTCAGTCATCGGGAGCAATAGATGGAGGGGGGGGGGAATGCTTTTTCAAAATTGTTTTCTATAACACCAATGGCTAGTTATATATTAATTAATGTGCAAAGGGAAAACTTTGAGGTTGGAGTGAGTTTTTTTTGTACTGTGCTAGGAAGAGTTGGAAGTCAATGCCCCCTTTTCTTTCTTTTTCTCTTCCCCCTTGTATCTCGCACCCCCTTTTCTACATTCCCTTTCCCTCCCTTAATTTCCTATTTTCTTCTTTGTATTTTATATAATAAAATAAAAACTGAAAGAGTCAAAACAAAATGTTTTCAAGAAAGAGGTCTTAGGTAGACCAGGGAAGAGTTGAGCTAGCTGAGTTCAAGATAATCAAGGGGGAAACCAAGCACAGTCTATCATTTTGGATCAACATTCTTACAATCTGTAGCCTCATTGGCCTCCTGGATTTCCACCGACATCTTAAAATTCGGGTAGTTCTCAAGTTACACCCACGACTGAGCCCCAAATTTGGGTTGCTGAGTGAAACATTTGTTAAGTGAGTCTTGTCCCATTGTATGACTTTTCGTGCCACCGTTGTTAAGTGAATTACCCATAGTGAGTAAATTAGTAACACGGTTGTTAAGCGAACCTGGCTGGCCCCATGGACTTTGCTTGTCAGAAGGTCGCAAAAGGGGATTACATGACCCCTGGAAACAGCAACCGTCACGAATACGAGTCAGTTGCTATTTGGGTAATGTGACCATGGGGATGCTGCGATGGTTGCAAGTCTGAAAAACGTTCATAAGTCACTTTTTTCAGTGATGTCGTAACTTTGAACGGTCACTAAATAAACTGTTGTAAGTTGAGGACTACTTGTAATTTCTTCCATTTTGTTTTTCCTCTGTCTGGAAAAGAAAAGATGGGCTACCAGAGAGACTTCAGAGTAACAGAAACACATGGAAAAGGGAAACGGGAAAAGCTTAGTAGCAACCTTCACTACCTTAAACAGTAAAGTTAGCTCCCAAACACCACTCAGAGACATTCCAAAGAAATTATCACACACATTGTGAAAGACAAACATTGGAAAGACAAGTGTCAATGCCTGCGTCAGGAGTCTGAATCTGAGACGTAAGACGAAGAGCTGAGACAGAGCGGGAGAGTGGCTCCGTTGGCTATGGAGGAACCTGGTGAAGGGCAAAGTGAGGCTGGGCAGAGCAGGGGAGAGGTAGAACAAGGGAGAGGGGGTTCAGGTGAAGACCAAGGCCCACCCCCTCCTCATCCTATGGCGTGCAGGGAAGAACGCAGAAGAAAGCAACGTGAGTTGTGTGGCTTACGAGGGAGGAAAGGGCCCCAATTCCCTTCACAAGGCACACCTGGGGATGGAGTTTAAAGAAGGGGGAGTTGGGAGGGGCGTTTGTTGGGAACAAACGCTGAAATCATCTAGTGTTGAGAATTGCGGCCTGCATTCCTGGCATTCCTCCTGACAGTTTGAATTAGGGACGTGCTTCTGTGTGCTTATCTTGTCTTGCTGGAATTATTCTTGGCTTCTGGGACTCATTAACTTGCCCTGCTAGAGTGATCGATTGCAGGCATTCTGATTACAGCACTTGGACAGGAGTATCTGCAGCTAGAAGCTGCTGCAGGTTTGTGGGAGAGCTTTTTTCCAGGCCGGAGAGTAAAAGGGACATTGGGAGCAAAGTTGGTGCTAATAAAGGGACTCATACCGATTCTCTGGCTGTGTTGCCTTCATGCCACACCCTGGGTCATCGCAACAAGTTTTCGTTCTGTGTCTTTCTGGAAACACGACAATTCCCCTTTTTTATTATATTAGTCGAATGGAGAAATTGGTTTGGTTCGCAACCAGCAGAAGAACCGCTTGGAAAGATTTGTAGCAAACGTACAGAAGTCATTCCTTTGTCCTCTAAAGAGATGCCTGCTTATCTAATAATAATCTCTACATTTACTGGGACATGCTTCCATGTTCCTAAAAATCAAAGAAAGACTTTCAAACTAATCTTCCCATTTTGGTTTGAATTAGGGTTGTTGTTGTTGTTGTTGTTGTTTTCCTTCAACGTAACCTTATTCAGTGGTGGGTTACTCCTGGTTCGGCCCAGTTCGGCCGAGCCGGTAGCGGTGACGATATGACGTCAGCGAACCCGTTCTCTTTGTTCAGGAGCTGGGCCCCCTGCCCCCCGCCCCCTCCACGTTATTCTTACCTTTTATTTGGCCCCACCCCCAATCTATTGCTGCCTCCCAAGTCCCAGCTGATCGGCTAGAAGGAAAAAAACTGTTTAAACTCTTGCCGCGGGGCTTCAAAGGGCTGCCCTACAGCTAATCAGTGTTAAAAGGCAGTGTGGTGGTAGGCCGATGCCTCCAAAAACGAATGAGTAGACCAGTGCCTCCAAAAACGAATGAGTAGACCGGTGCCTCCAAAAACAAATGAATAGATGGGTACAGCTCTGCAAGCAGTCAAAATCCTGGTAGATCAGTACCTCTGCGAAATCCTAAAGAATTGTCACAGGACCATCAAGCCACGCCCACAAAATATGCCGCGCCCACAGAACCGGTAGTAAAAAAAAATTAGAACCCACCCCTGACCTTATTGTTTAATAAGCATCGTCCTTAGAATCTTGCTCGATCTGGATTCACTGGCTCATTAATGGATGTTCACTCTCTAAATTTCCGCTGTTGTCACCACCCTCCCATTTCCAAACCTTATCAGAGATGTTATTCACCTAAGATAAAGTACAGAACACAGACGCAGCAACCTAGGTAGAAATCCCAGTTTAGACACAGAATCGTGAAAGTTTCAAATTCATATTTAAGCTTCTCGCTTGTAATCACTAAAATGGCCAACAGAGAGAATGCTGCAAACAAAGAAAAGACAATTAGATTCCCTCTGATACGGTAACCTTCCACCAAGAGTGAAACTCCCTCTGAAATTAATACCCAACCTCCTGTTTTCTAGACGTGCTCTGTCACTAACTCTCCAGGCTCTTGCCATGACACTTGGAAGACCCAATGCATCTGGAGTTTGCTAAATTTGGAAAGGAGAGAACATATGGCCTCC
Source organism: Ptyas mucosa (assembly GCA_012654045.1). Taxonomy (NCBI): domain Eukaryota; kingdom Metazoa; phylum Chordata; class Lepidosauria; order Squamata; family Colubridae; genus Ptyas; species Ptyas mucosa. The sequence goes on along the minus strand of WNWU01000046.1, from coordinate 4,867,047 downwards.
TGCATGCTAATTAATTAGAATTCTCTGCACTCACAGTCAGTATGAAAGGAAGTTGTTGGAGATATGATGAAAAACTGTATAAAAATGAGGAGGATAAAAAATGGATATTTAAAAAAATGGGAAGAACGTTGGAGATTGAATGATAATGGAGAGGTTAAATTTGAAATTGGGATGCGATGAAAGCAGTGTTTAGAGGGGAAAGTATCAAGTTATCAAGCAGAAAATAACTAGAAATTATAAAAATAAAATCGAAAAAGATAAAAGCCAGATTAAAGAATTGGAGAATCAATTTTTGCTTACTAAGGAAAAGAAACTTTTGGAGGATTTAAATTTGCTAAAAAATAAATTGATAGAAGAGGATGTAGAATTGGTAAAAAAGAATATGAGATATCTAAACAGGAATTTCTTTGAATTCAGTAATAAAAACTCTTAAGTTACTGGCAAGGATGGCGAAAAATAAAAGAGAGAAGAGAGAAATTGGAGCCTTGATAGATGATAAGGGTATAAGATGTTATAAAAAATTAGAAAAATGTGAAGTGGTTAGGAACTTTTTTCAAAATTTATATTCGAAAAAATTAATTGATCGGGAAAAACTGAGAAGTTATTTAAAAAAACATGTTGTGAAAATTGACCAAACATATATCCAACATTTTCTTAAAAACTTCCAGTGTTGGAGCATTCATATCTTCTGGAGGCAAGTTGTTCCACTGATTAATTGTTCTCACTGTCAGGAAATTTCTCCTTAGTTCTAAGTTGCTTCTCTCCTTGGTTAGTTTCCGCCCATTACTTCTTATCCTGCCCTCAGGTGCTTTGGAGAATAGCTTGACTCCCTCTTCTTTGTGGCAACCCCGAGATATTGGGACATTGCTATCATGTCACCCCTAGTAAGGAGTCAAAAGTTCTCCACCTTTGATAGAAAGACCTCTCCACCACTGTCTACCTTCTGGATACGGTATGGTAGACATACATCTCACAGATCAATGAATGTACAGTAGTGGCCAAAATTGTGGAAAAGTTTTGAGAAAAGTATGCTTTTGAGGTAATAACACCACTTTTTTGGGGGGGGAGTTTCAAGATCACCCTATTCCACTGCGGGAATGGCCTGGGAATAGCCCAGTCCTTAACCCCATTGAAAATCTATGGAGCTGACTAAAGAAACCTGTTAGTCAGAATCGACCCAGCAATAAAACCCAGTGAATAGAAGCAATCATTCAATCTTGGTTTCACATTAGAAGAGCTGCAGAACTAAAAGACTTGCTTCATTCCATCGGAAGATGTTGGAAGGCCGTAACTCATGCTAAAGGTTACCCAACTAAGGATTAACTGACGTGACAATTTTTGTATATCTCGTTTTTTCTATGTGTTTCACTTTTCTTCTTTATACTGTAACTGCTATTCTAATAGCGAGTCCTTCATAAACGTTATTGGTGGTGCTATTAGCTAGTTTTAGAAAGTAAATATGTAAGTAAGGAAATACGTTCACTGCTTTTTTAGCTTGGTGTGTCATACAAATTGGTCATTCTTATAAGGGGCATGAATTATTTATTATTTATAAATTATTTTTGTATAGGTACTCCTCGACTTACAACCGAAATGAGGACCAGAACATCCATTACTAAGCGAGGCAGTTCTTAAATGAGGGATGCCCAATTTTACAACCTCACAATAATGCTGACAGCTTTTCACACTTAAGAATGTTGGAGCATCCTCGTGGTCCCATGATCAAAATTCACACACTGTGCAACTGACTCGTATTTATGACGGCTGCAGCGTCCCGGGGTCACATGTTCCTCTTTTGCGACCTTCTGATAAGCAAAGTCAGTGGGGAAGCCAGATTCATTTAACAACCGTGTTACTAACTTAAGAACTGCAGTGATTCACTCAACCACGGGGGCAAAAAAGGTCGTAAAATGGAACAAAATTCACTTCACAGCTGTCGGTCTTGGCTACAGAAATTTTGGGCCCAGTTGTGGTTGTAAGTCGAGAAACTACCTGTAATTTTTTAAAAAAACCTATAAATTTTCTATTTATAGTTAGATGACTTACACAATACCTGTGATGAAGTGGGCTATAGAGGAAGGCAGATCTTCTGATATATTTATTTTCAGACAGCGAATAAAAAAATTCCGTGACAGAATCAAGGCAGTTAAGGAACAGATAATGGCATTTACCACCAGTGTCCGAACCAGAATCAGAGTGTCTAGAAGAAATAAGAGAAAAAAAGGCATTAGCATTTATAATGGATGTGGCAATCTATAATTCCAGGGCTAGATCTAAAGATCTAGGTGAGATGAAATGAGATGGAATAGGAGAGGAGAGGAGAAGAAAGGAAAGGAAAGGAAAGGAAAGGAAAGGAAAGGAAAGGAAAGGAAAG
>WNWU01000046.1:4839971-4852365 GCA_012654045.1 Ptyas mucosa | reverse complement strand
ATTCCATTCCATTCCATTCCATTCCATTCCATTCCATTCCATTCCATTCCATTCCATTCCATTCTGCTTGAGCAAGGGTTTGGACCAGAAGACCTTCAAGGTTCCTTCCATTATTCTGTAATGCTTAACAAGCCCGTGCTTGATGGCGAAATTCTCTAAGTTGAAACAGCCACAGTTGGGCAACACTGCTCTAAAATATGATTACAGATCGTCTCTTTCGCTACTTTTTATCTACAACTCCCTTCAGCACAACGACTTTCAATGTGGCAACCTGGGCCTTTCATGACTTGTTAGGGCCTTGGCAGGTGCCCACCCATATTGACCTCTGCTGAGCATTTATGAGCAACCAATGAACCTTGAACAGCTGACTTTCCCATTTGCTGATTAGGTTCTTATCATTCCTGCATAGCTGAGGGGTTTACCTCATACCTGTGCCGAAATGAGCCAGTGAACAAATCAGGTTTTCAGATATCTCCCGTCCTATTAAGCGAGTCAGCATTCTCCACGCAGAAATCAAAGCGACGAAGCTGGAAAGAACAGCAGCTACAGAAAGGATTCGGGCAGCCATCAAAGGGCCTATGGGAAATATTCAAAGGGACAATTATATTCGAAGTTGTCTTTTGCTAAGACAAGCTTCCAATCTGCCTGTTGGATCCAGTTGTCATTCTTCCCCCACCCCCCAATCTACCCTGAGTCTTCACGCCACTGGGTTTGAGTCGGCGTTCAGGGCTCAGGATCCTGGACAGCACACCCCAGTATTCTGGGAGCTGGTACGTTGTTTAAGGCAGATTCGGGTTAATGTCAGAGTTTCGAGTAGTCACCCCACCGAAAGAAAACTCCGAGGTTTGAATTTCCTCAAAGTTACATTTTATTAGAGATAAATTATTTTGTTGGGGGTGTTCCTTGGAACCCTGACAGTCATATTGGCACATTTGGGAAAACCCGAATCTGAAAATTTCCAGGTTTTCCCCACCCAAAGAATTATTGAAGTCCCTGCCCAACACCCACAAGTCTATCACATGGTTCAATCCAAGCACCGTCCCAACTGGAGATGCCTCCCAGTTCCAGCCTTCAAGGCGCAAGGCAAGTTGTCTTTGACTCCTTGAGAAAGGAATGTCATTATGACAATGTATCACCCATGCTCCATACAATCCCCCCTCCCAGTTTCCCACAGCAGTAAACGTGGCAGGTCTGAAGGCCTAATACAAAAGATGCCTTCCCAAGCCTGACACCAGTGGCACTAAACTTCCAAGTTCATGGACATCCTGGTTACACACACACACACACACACACACACACACACACACATATAAAAAGTTAAAATCTCGGGTGTTTTCCCGTGTCATTTAACTGTTTACATACACACACCCGCGAAAACTTGAGAAGACACACACACACACACACAGAGATATAGATATTGCTGATATATATTTGGTACAAAATGGTTTGTCGTGAATGTGACTGGTTGAGGGCTCCTGGACTGGAGCTGAAAGGCAAAAAGGAGCAGAATGCCCCCTCCCACATGTTGGGGCAGGCCAGGTGTCTTGATAAACAATATATAGGTTTTCGCGGATATTTGTATGTAGGTCTTTGGTTATTCGGCTTTTCTCCCGTGTAAAACTGGAAGTACCTTGACGACGTTTCGACAAAGTCTCATTCGTCATCTTCAGGCTGGTGTCTTCGTCCTTGTGCTTCTAGGAGCCTGAAGATGATGAATGAGACTTTGTCGAAACGTCGCCAAGGTACTTCCAATTTTACGCGGGAGAGAACCCGAATAACCAAAGACCTACATATATATTTCTGTTGCTAAATGGGACAATGGTCAGGTGAATTTTGCCCCATTTTATCACCATTCTTGCCACAGTTGTTAAGGGAATTCCTGCAGTGGTTACATTAGTGGCAAAGTTGTTAACTGAATCCAGCTTCCCCATTGACTTGACTTGTCAGGAGGTCGCAAAATATGCAATACAGGACATTGCAAGCATCATAAATAGGAACCAGTTGCCAAGAGCTGTGGTTGTGCCGTGGTTAGAAAGAAGTAATGCAGGACTAACTCACTGCTCACTCCGGATGTTCGATTCTCACTGGCTCAAGGTTGACTCAGACTTTTGTCCTTCCGAGGTCGGTAAAATGAAGACCCAGATTGTTGGGGGCAATAGGCTGACTCTGCAAACTGCTTAGAGAGGGCTGTAAAGCACTGTGAAGTGGTATATAAGTCAAGTGCTATTGCTATTTTGAATTTTGGTCACATGACCACAATGTGGTCACATACCACAATGGTCATAAGTGTGAAAAATGGTCATAAGTCACTTTTTTTTCCCAGTGCCGTTTTAATTTTGAACGGTAACTAAATGAACTGCTGTAAATTTAGGACTATCTTAAATGAACTGTTGTAAGTTGAGGACTATCTGTACTTTACTACGGCACGAGCTGTGATCATCCACTGTAGCCTGGTAGGCCCCAAAATGGTGTAGTGATATCAACATGATCACAGATAACGTCCTTAGTTTCAGCCAAGCTTCTGACTTACTTGATTTTATTTTTTTTAAAAAAAACAACTAAATAAATGAAATTGGATACTGGCACGCTGCAAAGCAAAGCATCAGCCTCCAGAAACAACTACAGAGGCCTCAAAAATTGCATGACAGGATAGAAATGGCAGGTGGTATATCCCAGTTTCTTGGCAAAGGGGAGTTTGGGACTTCTGGCAGACCAGCTATTTTATGGGAGCACCTATGACATTTGCTCAGCTTTGTCACAATCATTAGAGTCAAGAGCAAGAAAGTCAGAATAGATTAGGCAAAGTAGAAACAATGAGAGCAGCAATAGCACTTAAGACTTATATATTGCTTCACAGTGCTTTTACGACCCTCTCTAAGTGATTTACAGAGTCAGCATATTGCCTCCAACAATCTGGGTCCTCTTTTTAACTGATCTCGGAAGGATGGAATGCTGAGTCAACCTTGAGCCGGTCAGGATTGAACTGCCGACAGTCAGCATAATTAGCCTGCAGTACTGCATTCTGACCACTGCACCACCGTGGTGCAGTGAGAAACAGTGAGAAAGTAAATATTCATATTGTGCCACATCTAGAGTTTGCTCAAATTTTCTGAATGCACATTGTGCTGTATTATTTGCATGTCTGATAAGCTCTAAATCAGTGTTTCTCAAACTGGGCACCTTTAAGATGTTCAGTCTACAATTCCCCCAGAATGCTGGCTGGGGAATTCTGGGCATTGAAGTCCACACGTTTATAAGCTATTGATGTTGAGAAACACTGTTCTAAGCAGTTGGACCATGATTTGGGGTTCAATATTTGAACAGGCGAGGACACTTACCAGAAGAGGACACAATTGTACTACAACCGAACCCATGACAAACAGTCCACCATCCATTCATGAAAGAACCGTGGTATATTTTAAACTTTAACAACAAAGGAGTTGAAGTGGTGACTAGCAACAGGAGAAAGTTGATGGAAGACAGGATATTGTGCAGCCTCTTCGGGAAGTTCAGGGGGAGAATCTTGTCAGACTCCTATAGGGGGAAAAATCCTATCTTCAAAATAAACCAGTCCATTTAAAGTTCATCATTCACCTGACCATGTAAGTCAGGGGTCTCAAACTCGATTTCATTGAGGGCCGCATCAGGGTTGTGTTTGACCTCCGGGGGCGCCGGAAGGCATGGCCAAGGGTGAGCATGGCCAGCTCGACGTCACTCATGTCTGGAGGTCCCTGTGGTGGACCAAGCACTCTGCCAGCGAAAACAGGCTCCCAAGCTCCATTTTTGACTGCGAAAGCCTCCTGCAACCTTCTGCCAGTGAAAATGGTGCTCAGGAGGGCCGTACACGGCCCTCCTGAGCGCCATATTGACTGGCAGAGGCACCACGGGCTGGTCCTTCGTTGTTTCCAGGGCGGCCCCGCAGGCCAGATCTAAGTATCCCGCAGGCCAGCTCCAGCTCCAGCTCCTGGGCCTTGAGTTTGTCACCCCTGATGTAAGTGAAGCATCCCACATGACATTTTCATTGGGCAATTATGTTAAGAAAATGACGTCGTCTCAATTTTCTTTACAACAACCCTGCTGAGCAAGACAAAGATGATATCATCTTTAAAGCAGATCGGTGTTTCTCAACCTCAGCTGGGGAATTCTGGGAGTCGAACCCTTACACAATTTCTAGTTGCCGAAGTTGACAAAATTCCGGGATAGATTAAATCAAAGCGGGATCAAAATGAGCACGTTGGCCATAGACAGAAAGTGAGTTATCAATAAACAATAATAAAGGTGGGATAAAAATCAAATCAACGAAGACAGGTTGCGAATCATGCAGAATTTGGGAGAGTTGTCTATGCCAACGAATCAACCATTTTAAAAAATAATTTAAACATTGCCGTTTTAACAACCATAGTAATAACCCCTAAGCCTATGAGAACAGATAGGTTTCGCTAACATGAGGCCTGATATACTCTGGAGATGCCACCATCTGATGCTGAGAGGATGCTGACTGTGTCACTGAGATGCTGTGCATTGCTTCTGGGGCTTCTTCTGGCATAACTGTACCCAGTGGTGGGATTCAGCCAGTTCGCACCACTTCGGGAGAACCGGTTGTTAACTTTCTGAGCAGTTTGGTGAACTGGTTGTTTGAAGAAATCATTAAGGCAGAGAACCATTTGTTAAATTATTTGAATTCCACCACTGACTGTACCCCATGTTTTGCATGCATAGATGCCGTTTCCATGATTTTTGACCAAGGTTTCTGGATAGCCCGCATCCTTGGTACATCACTGGCAAGAAAGAAAACCAAACAGCATTTCTGCTGCTCAAAAACCTCTTACTCACAATCATCTTTGCCTGGAAATTATGCTGCCTTCTAGCTTTAGACAGTGCCTGACATGCATCTCCCTCTCCTTCTCAGCCCAGCGGCCAGAATCTTTGTGGTTTCCATGCCTTCCTTTGTGAGCCTCAGTGATGTCATAGAGCAGTGACGGCTAACCTTTTTCTCATTGTGTGTTGAAAGGGCGCACACGTGCAATAGCGCACGCGTGTGCCGGCACCCATAATGCAATGCGCCCCTCTGTGCATGCACACATGATCCTCCCCATGCTTCCCCCGCCCCTCCTGCGCATGTACGTGCAACCCCCTTGCACCCTGTTTTGGGCCTAACAGGCCTCCCTGCAGCCTCATGGGCCCAAAAAGGAGCCGTGAGGGGGGCGCACCGCACCCTCTGCACCCCATTTTGGGCCTAGAAGGCCTCCCTGCAGCCTCGTGGGCCCAAAAACGAGCCGTGAGGGGGGCACACTGGACACCCACGTACTCCCCCCTGCCCCCCACACATGCGCATGATCCCTGCCCCCACACATGACAGTGCAACCCTGCGCATGTGCACGCATCTCCCGCATTCACCCCGCCCCGCACGCATTCTGAAAATCAGCTGTCCGGCGGGAGACACGCACGCACATGCACAGTGCAGCTGAGCTGTGCAACGGCTTGTGTGCCCGCAGGGAGGGCTCTGTGTGCCAGCTGTGGCACATGTGCCATAGGTTCGCCATAACGGTCATAGAGGCTATGCTCATAGGCAGACCCTTGGAAAGGTTCTTCCTTCCTGCATTTAGCAATCTACACCTCCAATTGCAAAGGAAGAAGTGAGCCAATAAAATCTCATCTGTTTTGGGTGCAAGAGGCTGGCAGGAAGAGCCAACACACCAGAAGACAGGCTTAAGATACAGAAGGACCTTGACAGACCTGAACACTGGGTGCTACCTAACAAATTTTCAATGGTGAAAAAAGTAAGCTTCTACAGTTAGGCTAAAAGAAACCCTCCCAATTGCACAGGTACAGTATATGTGGTACCTGGCTCAATAGCAATAACTGTGAGAGGGATCTTGGAGTCCTAGTGGACAATCACTTAAATCTGAGCCATCGATGTGCTGCAGCTGCCAAAAAAGCCAATGCAGTCCTAGGTTGTATTAACAATAGAATCAAGATCACCTGAAGTGTTAATGCCACTTTATAATGCCTTGGTAAGACTACACTTGAAATGCTGCATCCAGTTTTGGTCACCACAATTTTAAAAGTTGTTGGGACTCTAGAAAGAGTGCAGAAAAGAGCAACAAAGATGATGAGGGGACTGGAGGCTAAAACATATGAAGAATGGTTGCAGGAATTGGGTATGTCTAGTTTAATGAAAAAAGGAACTAGGGGTGCCATGATAGGAGTGTTCCAATATTTCAAGGGTTGCCACAAAGAAGAGGGAGTCAAGCTCTTCTCCAAAGTACCAGAGGGCAGGACAAGAAGCAATCGGTGGAAACTAATCAAGGAGAGAAGCAACTTAGAACTAAGGAGGGATTTCCTGACAGTTAGAACAATTAACCAGTGGAACAACTTGTCTCCGGAAGTTGTGAATGCTCCAACACTGGAAGCTTTTAAGAAGAGATTAGACAACTGTTTGTCTGAGATGGTGTAGGGTTTCCTGCCTAAGCAGGAGGTTGGACTAGAAGACTTCCAAGGTCCCTCCAACTCTGTTATTCTATTCTGTTCTACTCCTGGTTTTTATGATTAAAGCTCTACAAGACCTACACTCCAGTCTATTGGAAAGAATTCAAATACCAAAGCACCTGAGGGCAGGACAAGAAGCAATGGATGGAAACTAATCAAGGAGAGAAGCGACCTAAAATAAAGAAGAAATTTTCTGACAATGAGAACAATTAACCCGTGGGACAACTTGCCTCCAGACGTTGTGAATGCTCCAACACTGGAAGGTTTTAAGATGAGATTGGACAGCCGTTTGTTTAAAATTGTATAAGGTTTCCTGTCTGAGCAGGGGGTTGGACTAGAAGACCTCTAAGATTTCCCCCCGACACTGTTGACAACTGGTGATCACATGATCCCGGGACACTGCAACCGTCATAAATAAGAGTCAGTTGCCAAGCGGCTGAATTTTGATGACATGACCCTGGGGATGCTGTAATGGCTGTAAATGTGGAAAAATAGTCCTAAGTCACTTGTTTCAGTAATGTTGTAACTTCGAACGGTCATTAAATGAACTGTTGTAAGTTGAGGACTACCTGTATATCACACTGTAGGAAAAGAGGCAGGGCTTTGCAGTTACAGCTGCCATTCTGATTTTTCTGGCCACCCTCTGATCAGCTCCACCGATCATGTAATGATAAAGTCACTGCTGGAAATGCACCAAATACAACACCGTCCAGCGGATCCAAAAAGGCTTCACACCCATTTCATGCACCATTCAAATGACCTGGAGGACACAGACAAACCTCCAAGTGGCCTCAATGACTTGCTAAAAAGGATGCAAATGACCACCTGTCTGCAAGGAATATAAATCCTTCCATTCCCCCCACCATCCAACCAGAGCTGAATCAGCTTCTCGGATGGGAAGCGAAACATCTTCCAAATCCAAAACAAGAAAGTCTAGTTACCTCCTGAAAAAGCACCTTTGGGACAACCGTGACCTAGATGACGGAGAATCTCCATCAGTGAAATCTTCCCTGGTTTGCCACCAGTTCGCTGCCCATGCATGCGTGGTGCGTGCCAAACGTGCACTGCGTGTGCACACATGCACAGTATGCACCAAACACACGGTTCCTGCGGAAAAAGGAGGCTTGGGAAGGTAAGAGAACAGCGAGAGGAGGCAACAGCTGTATTGCGCAATTTAGATTCACTAGAAAGCATTCACTTTCTAGCTATTTTAAATCGTGCAGCACAGCTGATCATTGGAAACACCGGTTCAGAGGAACCAGTAGCTTTTTTTTTACTACCAGTTTTCCTGAACCGGTAGCTTTTATCACTACCGGTTCGCTCGAACCGGTGCGAACCGGTAGCATTTCACCGCTGATCTCCATAGACACTAAATTGGATTAAAAAGAAACTCTCAGGACTGCTGAACATCATGAGAATTAAAATAGCTCCCAGATAGCCCCTCCTCCCCAAAAAAGTGACTCTGTGCCTTATTTTCTGATTGAGAGACATCCACTGAATGAGATGCATTTTTAATAATGCAATTTAAAGGCAGTGCACCAAAGCGATGTCTGTTCTGGAAGAGGGCATTTTGCACTCCAGGCAGAAATGTCACACTGTGAATGTGCGGAAATTAATGTACTTTATGAATGGAGTAGATAATCCGATGGGCGGAGCAGAACACTTTGCTAAGACCTTGACCATTCAAAAGCAAGAGGTGCCAAGAAGGGCTCACAGAAGCTCTCCTGCATTCCAAATGGAGGGAATCCCACTGGTTCAATGAAATGAACCTGTTAAAATGCCAACGTCCAATCAAGCTCCTCCAGGACTTAATCTGGGTTCATAAAGAAGAATGTGTGTATTGGTTAATGTGGCCCTCAGGAATCATCAAACTTCTCCGTGTTGTCTGCTTTATGCTGTCTTCGAACAAGCCAACAGGGTGCATGAGACTAACTATACCTGGAAGTGGGGGTGGGGATGGAAGAGAGGGATGGAGAATGAGAAGCGGATCAGTTCATCTACCAATAGATATTTTTTTTAAAAAAAAATTGATTTGGCAACCAATCAGCAAGGATTTCTCATTTTTAATTACCCAACATTAGGCTTCTGAAAAACAAGCATTTTGGGATAAATCAAGAATGTGTCAGAAGGTGGGTGGGTTAAAAGAATCTTGATTGTAGCACTGATCGTAGCTACCTGGAATGAGCATGCATTCAGATAGATGTTGTTCCTTCTATTTGATTCTTCTACTGCTATATTGGACCTTATTTGATATTCTCTGTTTGGATATGCTCCTTGTAGGAGATGACCAGGCTGAGCCTGGGGGAGGGGTCAAAGGCATCATCAGTCATGAGTCTCTGCACGCCCAGAAGAGATCTAAGTGCAGCCCACCTTGAATTCCTTTCCGTTTCTTAACTCCTGCTAATTTCCCTTGACTGTTAGTAGTTCAGATTCTTGTAAAGAGCTTAAGCTTGCAACAAGTCTTCATACTCGTTTGAACTGTCTGAATTTCCTGATTTCCCTGCTGCTTGACACTCCTGATATGCCCCTTCTATCTTAATCTACCTATGGATTATATTGGTTGGTAATGCAATTTTTCCATTTTCCCACCTCTGTTCTATCTGCCTAATCCACAATGTAGCCTTGTCATATATTCTAGAGCAGGGGGTCTCCAAATTTGGCAACCTTAAGACTTGTGGGCTTCACGTCCTAGAATTTCCCAGTCAGTATGGGAGTTGAAGTCCACAAGTCTTAAATTTGCCAACTTTGGAGATCCCTGCTCTAGAGTAAAATCATGTACCCTCACAGGACAATCTTTTTTGACCAGAAGCAGCCAGTCCTATTGCGTTCTTCTCAAGAAGAGCTGTTGAAGGCCTCCTTTCCATGCAGGGGGAAAGGTGTGAAGATCTGGGAGGCATCCCTTTAGGACAGGGGTGTCAAACTCAATTTCATTGAGGGCTGCATCAGGTTGTATTTGACTTTGGAGGGCCAGGGGGGAAACATGACTAAGGTGGATGTGGCCAGCTCGATGTCACTCATCGAAGCTCCATTTTCTGCCATGACGGCCCTCCCAGGTTCTGTTTTTGGCCGCGACAGCCTTTTGCAGCCATCTGCCAGCAAAAACAGAGCTCGGAGAGGCCTCACGTTACCTGCCAAGGCTCAATTTTTTGCCACTATGGCCTCCTGCAGCCCTCTGCCAGCAAAAATGGAGCTCAGGGAGGCTGCACACGGCCTTCCCAGGCTCCGTTTTCAGATGTGACGGTCTCCTGCAGCCCTCTGCCAGTGAAAAGGGAGCTCAGGAGGGCCATGCATGGCCCTCCTGAGCTCCCTTTTCACTGGCAGAGGCAATGCAGGCTGGTCCTTCACTGTTTACAGGGTGGGCCCACAGGCCAGATCTAAGCACCCCATGGTCGAATCCAGTCCTCAGGCCTTGAGTTTGACATCCCTGCTTTAGGGCATGTGAGAGGCACGGATCTTCCACCCAACTTACTTTTGGCACATTAGTCAAGACCATCTTATTCCTCAGAGCTTTGGTTGGGCTTTTATTGTGATGTCCTTTTTCTCTTGATTTGCCATGGTCCAATTTCACTTTATCTATCTATTTATTTTATTAGTCATATTTCTATGCCGCCCACTCTCCGAGGATTCTGGGCAGCTTACAACAATCAACAGTATACTAAATAGCATATTGCCCCCAACAATCTGGGTCCTCATTTTATTCATCTTGGAAGGATGGAAGGCTGAGTCAACCTTGAGCTGGTGAGATTTGATCCGCTGATCCACTGAACTAGCAGTAAACTAAAGTAGCTGCAGTACTGTACTCTAACCACTGCACCACCTTGGTCACTTTGATCATAGCGCTATTATTAGATTCTGCTTTAATCATTGGAAGCAAAGCAATCTAGAAATAATGTCATAAATAAAGAAATACCTAACAAGAAGGCCAGAAGACAGGCGAGACAACCTATATAAAAACCAAAGGATGGTGATAGATATTTTTCCTCTGTATTGATCTCATGGGTAATCCCAAAGCAGATAATCATCAGAGAAAGCAGCAGAAAAATGCCTAAAGACAAGAAAAGAGGGGTTTGGTCTACATATGTTCCTACCCCACCATTTTAGCTCTTACTTCTTCTTGGCTGGGATCACACAGTCTATATCAGGGGTCTCCAACCTTGGCAACTTTAAGACTTATAGACTTCAACTCCCAGCAAAGCTGGCTGAGGAATTCTAGGAGCTGAAGTTCACAAGTCTTAAAGTTGCCAAGGTTGAAGACCCCGGATCTATAAAACCTAAAGCTTAGTTAACAAGAGCTAACTGAGATCTTCATCTAACAGGGAAATCTCCAAAGGAAGCACGTGATTCCTTTAATGTGATGACCTGATTCACCCACCATGCAAATACAGTGTCTGGGTTACCCAGGTTAAATGCTGATCCAAGCCTTCGGGAACGGGTATAAGTTTGGCCTGTGGTTCAAGCCCAATTGTTGTGTCCCAGCTTGTGAGCTTTGTCCTTCCATGAATCTCTCACCTTCAAACCAGCAATATCTTTGGTTTCCCTTTAATTCCATCTTCCACCACCAATTAGGAGGCCTGAACAACCGGATCCACATGTGCAGAGTTTGAGCTAACTACTTTATTATGTTCTGTCTATAATACAGGAATCTCCCCAGTCTGGTAGCGAATTGTTGAGAACAATTAGATAAGGCGCCAAGGAACTTGGGGAGAGAGTGGTCCTAGCCAGAGGTGGGCTCCACATAATTTAACAACCAGAATCGAAAATGTGAGCAAGCAAGCATGCATGCTCGCTTCGCTCCTGTACGTGCCTTGCATATCACAAAACATGGCAATTTACTTGTGCACGCCATCCACACATGTGTGTGATGCAGAGGTGGGTTTCAGCAGGTTCTGACCAGTTCTGGAGAACCGGTAGCGAAATTTTTGAGTAGTTCTGAGAACCAGTAAATACCACCTCTGACTGGCCCCACCCCCATCTATTCTCTGCCTCCCAAGTCCCAGCTGATCGGGAGGAAATGGGTATTTTGCAGTAACCTTCCCCTGGAGTGGGGAGGGAATGGAGATTTTACAGTATCCTTCCCGTACCATGTCCACCAAGCCACGCCCACCAAGCCACACCCACAGAACCGGTAGAAAAAGTTTTGAAACCCACCACTGGTGTAGAGCAAAAAACACAGCGAGATGGGACGGGATTGTTCCCGGGTGGCTGGGCAGGTCCACCCGCTGGTTCAAACCGACTGAATCCCACCTCTGGTCCTACACCTTTTGCAGTTGCACAGTGACTCCAGGCTAGCCTTGCACTTAACCCCTCCTCCCTGGTAGCCTGTTTGCTTCCCAACACCAACAATGTCCTCCGATGCAACAGTTTTTAAGCTACTGAAAGGAGGATTTCCGTAATGCTCCTTTTGAGGATCAAACCTGTCCGCTAATTGAAACATCTACTTAAGGTAAGATTTTTATCTCCCTGCTTACCTTCCTGTCTCTTGCCCTCCATCCTTTTCTTCGGCCTGAGACCTGAACAGACAATCATTTGAGTTGTTTAATTGCATTTCCCCTAGCCCCCAAATACCTGCACAGAAATTAGCCACGATAGAAATGAGCCTTTTAGAGAATGCCGCATGAAAGAATTGGCTGAGGTTATCCTGTGAGAAAATCAGGGAAGTTAAAGAGCTGATGAAGGCCAATAGTGAAAACCACCGGGCATTTTGTAGCATTGCTGGAGAGGCTGAAGAGGAAGAGATATTGCATGATAAGTCTTGTACCTTATTATTCTTGATGAATGTATCTTTTCTTTTATGTACACTGAGAGCATGTGCACCAAGACAATTCCTTGTGTGTCCAATCAAACTTGGCCAATAAAAAATTCTATTCTATTCTATTCTATTCTATTCTATTCTATTCTATTCTAT
>WNWU01000046.1:4815894-4830586 GCA_012654045.1 Ptyas mucosa | reverse complement strand
ACTTCAGCTGACTGCTAGTTCAGCAGATCAGCGGATCAAATCTCACCAGCTCAAGGTTGACTCAGTCTTCCGTCCTTCCGAGGTGGGTAAAATGAGGACCCAGATTGTTGGGAGCAATATGCTACTTAGTATACTGTCAATTGTTGTAAGCCGCCCAGAGTCCTCGGAGAGTGGGCGGCATAGAAATATGATTAATAAATTTAAAAAGGGTTTTTTTCCCATAATATCACAAAATGAAACTTTGTAGGAACATGGCTTGTCGTCCAGATTGGGCTAACACAGAATTTCTCAACCTCAGAAACATCAAAATGGATGAACATTAACCCCTCTAGAATTTCCCAGCCAACCATTTGTACCCTCCCTGATGATATTAATTAATATGGATTTTTTTAAAATATAGATCTTCTGTTTTCACATTTTAGAATAGAATAGAATAACAGAGTTGGAAGGGACCTTGGAGGTCTTCTAGTCCAATCCCCTGTTCAGGCAGAAAACTCTACGGTCTCAGACAAATGGTTGTCCAATCTCTTCTTTAAAACTTCCAGTGTTGGAGCATTCACAACTGCTGGAGGCAAGTTGATCCACTGATGAATTGATCTAACTGTCAGGAAATTTCTTCTTAGTTCTAGGTTGCTTCTCTCCTTGATCAGTTTCCATCCACTGCTTCTTGTGCTGCCTTCAGGTGCTTTGGAGAAGAGGTTGACCCCCTCTTTCTTGTGGCAACCCCTCAAATATTGGAAGACTGCTATCATGTCACCCAGGTCCTTTTTTTCATTAAACTAGACATGCCCAATTCCAGCAACCATTCTTTATATGTTTTAGCCTCCAGTCCCTTAATCATCTTTGTTGCTCTTCTCTGCACTCTTTTTTAGAGTCTCAACATCTTTTTTACACCGTGCCCCCCAAAACAGGAAGCAATACTCCAAGTGTGGCCATACCAAGGCATTATAAAGTGGTCTTAACATTTCATGTGATCTTGATTCTATCCCTCTGTTAATGCAGCCTAAAACTCTATTGGCTTTTTTGACAGCTGCTGCACACTGTTGGCTCATATTTAAATGATTAAATGGTTGTCTACTAGGATTCCAACTAAGATGATCGAAAGCCTGGAGGCTAAACTATACGTAGAACGGCTGCAGGGTTTGGGTCTGGCTAGTCTGAAGAAAAGAAGAATGAGGGGTGACATGATTTCAGTTTTTGAGAGGCTGCCAAAAGAAGAGGCAGTCTAATTATTCTCCAAAGCACCAGAGGGCAGGACAAGAAATAATGGTTGGAAACTAACAAAAGAGAGAAGCAACCTGGAATTAAGGAGAAACTTTCTAACAGTGAGGACAATTAACCAGTGGAACAGCTTGCCTCAAAAAATCATAGGTGCTCCATCACTGGATGTTTTTAAGAAGAGACTGGACAGTCACTTTTCTGAAACGGTATAGGACAGGTTCTCCTGCTTCAGCAGGGGATTGGATTAGAAAACCTCCAAGGTCCCTTCCAGATTCTATTCTATTCTATTCTATTCTATTCTATTCTATTCTATTCTATTCTATTCTATTCTATTCTATTCCATTCCATTCCATTCCATTCCATTCCATTCTATTTCTATTCTATTCTATTCTATTCTATTCTATTCTATTCTATTCTATTCTATTCTATTCTATTCTATTCTATTCTATTTCTATTCTATTCTATTCTATTCTATTCTATTCTATTCTATTCTATTCTATTCTATTCCATTCCATTCCATTCCATTCTATTTCTATTCTATTCTATTCTATTCTATTCTATTCTATTCTATTCTATTCTATTCTATTCTATTCTATTGATCCCTCTCACATTTGTTGCTTTTATTATCCGATAGCTACGCACTACCCCGAAGATGCTTTTGGTGAGATTGGCAGCTATCTAAATTTGATTAATAAATTAATGTTTCAGGAGCTGCAGGGTTTGTGATTTCTAAGATCTTCCTCAGGGGATCACCTCAGGGAATAGCAACCTGGCTTACACCATACCTGCACAGAAGTTCGATGCTGAGGAGATCAAGTCTTCGATGATGTTTGTATCCACGAGGCGAGATAGAAAGTCGCGCGATGAGATAAAGGCAAGTAAGGTGAAGATGAAGGACAAAATCGAAAAGAATCGGATAGTATCCAGATGGGCTAGAGGAATTTGTTTTTCCAAGTAGAAGAAGAAAGAAGAAGAAGAGTAATTTAATATGAACCATAGCAGATTAGGGAGAAAGGAAGAGGTAAGACCAGGGGTCCCCAAACTTGGCAGCTTTAAGACTTGTGAACTTCAACTCCCAGAATTCTCCAGCCAGCAGAGAGCATAGCTGGCTGGAGAATTCTGGGAGTTGAAGTCCACAAGTCTCAAAGCTGCCAAGTTTGAAGACCGCTGGGTATGACCAATAAAGTCCCTTAGTAGAAACATCACTTTTCTGAATGGTGTCCAGGTCTGACTAAAAAGAGGAGGAAAAAGTCAAGAAGGCAGTTTTGACCACACAGTTATAGCTGACATCTTGACTTTTTCGACCCCCCCACTCTCTGTCCCTGGTAAAGTCCTTGTCTTGAATCTTCTTCATTAATTTGATCGATCAATTCACTAAACATCAGCATCTAGATTTGAACCTGAGATTTAGAACATGCAGAGTAAACTCTTGGTACCGTGAAGCTGAAACTGTCTACGTTTGAGGACCTGTATATTGCACGAGCCAGTAAGAGGGCTGTAAAAATATCTACAGACCCCTGGACATAAACAGCTTCAACTTCTACACTCAAAATGACACTATAGGGCACTACACTAGACACAAGGACAGTTCCCACCCCGCCATGCCATCACTCTGCTAAACAACTAATGCCCACAACACTGTCAAACTATCTAAAACATGCAGTATTCCCATCATTATTCTCCTCTTCCCTATTACCCATCCCCTTAACTTCTTATGACTATAACTTTGTTGCTTATCACTATTGTTGTATGTACATTGAGAGTTTACACACCAGAAAAAATTCCTTGTGTGTCTAATCACACTTGGCCAATAAAGAATTCTATTCTATTCTATTCGAAAACTGAAATGCCTAATTAATCCATTTCAGCCTTCTCCAATCTGGTAAATTTACCAGAATTTTCACCTATGGCCATATCAGCTGAAGAATTCTGAAGCGGAATTCTTTTTTCAATGTCACCTTTTGCTTTAAAATCTCCCAGTAAAATATGTCGGCCAACCTGCCCCCCATCAATGTTGCACTAAAACCCAGGATTACAATTCTACAATTCTCATCAACCTCTGATAACTTGCCTATCTGGCATGTGGTAGACTATAGCAGAGGCAGCGGTGAAATCCAGCAGGTTCTGACAGGTTCTGGAGAACCGGTAGTGGAAATTTTGAGCAGTTCAGAGAACCGAAAGCGGAAATTTTGAGTAGTTCAGAGAACCGGCAAATACCACCTCTGGCTGGCTCAAGAGTGGGATAGAAATGGAAATTTTGCAGTATCCTTCCCCTGGAAAGGGGTGGGAATGGAGATTTTGCAGTATCCTTCCCCTGCCATGCCCACAAACCACACCACACCCACCAAGCCACGCCCACAGAGCTGGTAGCAAAAAAAAAATTGGATTTCACCATTGCGCAGGGGTTTTCAAATCTCACCACTTTAAGACTTGTGGACTTTAATTCCCAGAATTCCTCAGCAAGAATTTTAAGAGTTGAAGTCCACAAGTTTTAAAATTGCCAAGTTTGGAGACTCCCGGGCGATAGGATGCCAGAGTATTATGACACAAACAACCTGTTGTAATCCCAAAGGTGCTTTTTTTTTTTTCAAGAGGGTTGCCTGTATGTTTAACACAACTTTTGATGGGAATGTATTTCAGCAGACAGGAAGAACCCTGCTGCCTCACTTACCTTCCTCAGAAAGTGAAAGCTCTTTGCAGACCGACTCGTCACAAAAGCTCCATATCCCAATAACAACATAGTCTTTAGTGAAATATTGCTGAAGCCATACGGGAGTTGCCATGATAATCATAAGAAGCATGAAGTTGATGCAGCACAACAGGCAGTAAGTGTTTTGGTAGTAAGGTGACCACCAGATCTTGGAGTGGACCTGTAGAAAGAACCTAGCCTTTCAGGCATCATCATCAAAGCCATCTTATTGGACATTACAGACAGATCCTTCAGCCGATTTGACAACTGCCTCCCCCCCACCTCTATAATTGGAAAGAGTGTAGGAACATAGGTGAGAAAAATGGGGCAGTATCTGTTAGTAACCCAGAATTCCTAAAGATGGCGGGAAAGGTGTTTTGACCAAGGCTTCCCCAAACCACGAAGCCGAGTCCTCGTCCCAACCAAAAACCCTTTTATTTAATTTACAGGGAATTCCTCTCCAGCAAAGTCTTTCTTCTCCCATAGTCTTTCAAGATAGTTCACAATTATCGACCTTTATCAGGCTTGGAGAGTGGCCAGGCCGAGATCTTTCAGACTCCACACTGTAACCGACAATACTTGGCAGGAATGCAGTAAGAACTAATTGTCTCCTGCAAACTCGACTCCCCTTTCGCTCCTCTTTTATTCCCTCTGGGAGGGGGCATTCATTGTCCACCTGTGGCCTTACTCCCCAGTCTACCCTTGTTCTTTAGCTGTTCCCTTCGTCTGGCAACTCTGCGCATGCGCACACTGGGAACAGGCTCCACCTGTTTGTCTGCCTCATTGATGTCTGACTCCGAAGACAGCTGACAACTGTCAGATGGCTCTGGCCCCCTCTCTGTCTCCGATGCAGAGCCCTCATCAGAGCCTTCCTCAGACTCCAGGCCTGGCCCATGTTCCTCCCCAACCTCCTCACTGTCCGAATCTGCTGCCAGATCTGCTGGCTGCTGGCAGGCCACAGCAGAGTGACTTCCATGCATATATGCAATGAGCTGTGAGAAGAACCTTGGGAGACAGGAGGAAAAGCCACAGAGTGTCAGCCTTGGAAGCCATATTAGACTGGAAGCTTCAATGCTGCCACCTCCTCGTGTGTGGGAAAGTAGGAGAGGGGATTTAGGAGAGGGGAATTAGTAGACATAATAACATTCTTCCTTTCGGTCAAGGGTAGGGGCTGGGTCGAGGTGGAACGGACGTTGATTGGAGCATGTGATCGAAAGGGGAGAAGTGGGATGGTTTTGGGAGCTTTGACTTACTGAAGGAAAGCCCGGGGTTTTTAGATTCGGGATTTCCCAGATGTGCCAGTTTACCTATTCTAGTAAAGAGAACTTTGGAGAATGCCTGCTTCCGCGTCTTTACTGGGAGTTGGGGGGTTTTCTGGAACGCTGACACAGAGTAGGCAACATTCTGCTAAATGAAGCTGAGTTCAAAGGAAGGAAGAGGGTGGAGAATATATCTCAGATGGGACCGTCCTTAGTTCTCTGGAAAGTAAAGGTAGAGAGGAGGTAATGGCTTTCACTTCGGCAAGATTCTGGTACTGCAAAACCTCTCAATAAAGGTAGAGCTGGTATACTTTATCAAAGAGTTTTTAAAGTTAGGTCTAGCCCTCCCCCCACCCCCTGCGATGTGAGATCCCAGGTAGCTTGGGGCTGGAGGGCTGCTAGGTTACCAACCTCTGTTACAGATCCAGTGTGTTATTTTCTTTGTTGGACTTACAATGTCAGACCAGCAGTCGGTGCAAATATTAACTGAAGTGTCACGTCTCTCAAACGGCTGTTCCTTTGGAGGCATCTCAGATCAAGCTAGTTTGGAGAAGCAACACAAGCCCTCCACCCAACGGCCCAGCAACTGAGCTTGAAATTCAAAAACATGGACAACCCTTTGCTCGGCTCCTTCTCCATATCTATTGGCTGGCTTACTCTCATGTCACAGTCTAAATCAAAACATCACAATTGTTCCATGGCTCCACAGAGTCACAGCCTCCAACTGTCAGAGAATCTTCTTTCCTGCAGGAACAAAAACCAAGGATGGAGGGACCCAGGGCGATCTCCTTTGCCAACCCAAGTCCTTCTGCTTTTTGGAATATATTTTTTTGATGGTCAACCGTCACCCGTGTTTTTCTCAGGGTTTCCTACCCAAAAAGCTGGTGGCCAGAGGTCTCTCTCTCTCTCCCTCTCTCTCTCTGAATCTTTTTGGTTCTGTTCTCTACAGAGGGACCGCCAAGCAGTGGTGAAATCCAATTTTTTTTTACTACCGGTTCTGTGGGTGTGGCTTGGTGGGCGTGGTGTGGTGTGGCTTGGTGGGTGTGGCAGGGAAAGGATACTGCCAAATCTCCATTCTCACCCCACTCCAGGGGAAAGATACTGAAAAATCCCCATTCCTTCCCCACTCCTGGGGGAAGGATATTGCAAAATCTCCAGTCCCTCTCCACTGTGGGGCCAGACAGAGGTGGTATTTGCTGGTTCTCCGAACTGCTCAAAATTTCCGCTACCGGTTCTCCAGAACCTGTCAGAACCTGCTGGATTTCACCTCTACTGCCAAGACTTCTCCATAAAAGATCTCCACCATAGATCCATAAAAGATCTCCACCAGTAACACCATTTTTGTTCATTTTCTTTTTCTTTTTAGAAAAGAACCATGTAGTATGGAAGAAAAGTGTTCCTCTTATCCTTCTCTAAACAGAACTATATTTGGGATTCTGCTACCGTCTTAACAATGGTATTACTACATAATTAATTTGATTCTGACGTAGAATAAGGTAGCATCTACATGTGGAATGGTTTGCTGATATGCTTATCTCTGTAATAAACTTTTATTACTCTAGGCGGTTTCTGTACTTTGCTCTTTCAAGGGAGCAAACTTAACTTTCCCCCTATTTATTTTTTTTTCAATGCCTTGCTGAAGATCTTCATTTTTAGAATGGATTATGATTTAGTGTACTAATTTCCGGGTGCTTTTTATTTTATTTTATTGATTCGGTTTATGCATTTGTATCCTGCCTTGTTTGTTTTTACAAATAACTCGAGGCAGCAAACATATCCAGCACGTTTGCAACCTCCTACTTACCCCACAAGAACAGGTGGATTACCTGCCAGGTGGATTGGGCTGAGAGAAAGAGAGTGACTGGCCCAAGATCACTCAGCTGGCTTTCTTGGCTAAAGCAGGACTACAACTCATAGTCTCCCAGTGTTTAGCCTGGTGCCTGACTCGCTGGACTAAACTGGCTTTTTAAAAAAATAAATAAATAAAAATTCAATCGTCCTTGCTTCTAATTCAGGGGTGGGCAACGATGGCCCTTTTATGACTTGTGGACTTCAACTCCCAGAATTCCTGAGCCAGCCATGTTAGCTGATTCTAATAATCAGCGCTGACTGTTATTATTCTCATTCTGATTTCTTACATGATTTAAAACATTTGAAGCTATTAAAGGATGTTATTTTTAAAACAGATTGCAATTGAAATCTAGCGATACGTTTTCCAGCTCTGTCTTCTAACCAAGGTTTTTGTTTCCCAGCAGTCAAGGATGCATATCCAAGGAAGTGGTAAGTGATAAAGCTTTTTTTTAAAAAAAACTTTTACTCAATTCAGTCCAAAGCAAAATAAACGAAGGGCCTCAACTGACTCCAAGCTAGAGATATATGCCTCTTTGTCTTAGGTTCCATGGGGTTCTTGAAGGCTTAGGAGGACATCCAACAGTGACATAGAAACAATGAAAATTTGATTTAAAAATAGGAGATTTTTATGGGGTCTCAGTTAAAGGGGGGGGGGGGGTTGGGTTATTAAGCGAGGGGATAGTTTGATGAGGGTTTTGTTCCATTTACTGTCCAGAGTTTCATTGGTTAGAAGGCAGTGGTGGGATTCAGCCAGTTCACACCAGTTCAGGCGAACTGGTTCTTAAATTATCTATCCCCCCACTATCAGAGTGGATCCTGGGCGCTGTGCTGCAATGGAGAAAGGGGAATGGAGCAGCCAGCACGAGGGAAGAAGGAGGCTGCTTTCCCTCTTTCTTCTCCCTGCTCTTCCTCCTTCCCTCATGCCAGCCACTCCGTTGCCCATTTCTCCATTGCAGCTGTCAACTCGCAAAGCATCCCTGGCCTGCTCTCAAGTTGCCATAGGACCGGGGGGGGGGGGGGGATGGGAAACTGGCAAAACTGCAGAGCAGCCAAAAACAGATGCACATTCCACACTTATCTCCCTCAAGGCTGTATTCCAGGGATACCTACAGTAGTCGAAGGGGCGTGACTTCTACAACCCATGAAATTGCTCTGTTGGCGAATGTGAATAATGACACACCTAGGAGGAGGTGGGAAACAGGGTCATAATTGGAGCATAAATTACATAGGGTCAGAGCTGGCTTCGCTTGGGAACATGCTGACATGAAGCTCCTTATAAATAACTGGATTTCTTTTGAAGCTTGGCTCAAGACTCATGATTTAATTAGAGCATCCGTCAGAACCCTGACAGCAGCGCAACATCCAGGATCCACTTTGATAGCAGGGGGGGAGGGTAATTTAACAACCGGTTCACCCAGGTTCAGGTTGGCCATTGTGGGAGGCTCGTCCCACATGTGTGGTGGAGCTAGAGGACGGGGATGGGCCATGCCAACCTGACCCTCGGCTAACTGGTTGTTAAATTATTTGAATCCCACCACTGCTAGAAGGGTGGCCATAGAAGCATACGTTTCAAAATTTCTTTCAAAGGGGAGAAAGGTAGGGATGTTTTTCAACGGAATGGCACAACTTGCCATGGCCAACTCGCCGTTGGGACAACTTGCTGCAGGACAATTTAAAATGCTATTTAATGGTTTTAAAATAAATTAAAAATTATTTTCGTTTTTGCCATTCACATTTCATTCCGTCCCTCCTTTTGCATCTTTTCTTTAATGATTCTATTCCACTATTTCTTTGATATTAGTGTAACTCTTCTCTTGCACCGAGTTTGTCCAATGGTGAGTTGGATGTGGCAAATTGTCATAGACCCTGTTTTCACTGGTGGGATACGGGGTTTTTTGCCCACATTGAGTTACAAGGTGTCTCCAAGTTGAGAGTGAATGCTCATCCTTCATAAAACATGCCTCCCTCTGGTTTTGTGCCATCTCACTGGCATCCTATGCTCCCAAGAGGAGAGAAATCTGTCCTTCCCCTGGAAAAACATGGAGATTCCACCTCTCCCATAATGTTGGTAGAGAATTTTGAGATGCCATCAGGGTTCCAATCTCATTCTCTGTTCTTGGGACAGCTCGCATTGGAAGGACAATCTCTTACAATTTTGCCTGTTGTTACTCAGGCAGGCCAATCCTGATGTTAAGAAAGTGGAGCAATTTGGCGGAAATGTGGGGGAAAGAAGAAAAGATTGTTGGTTTGTCCTAGGTATAAGTCAACTTTTGGATGTTCTTATAGATGTGAGCCAAGTCAAAAAAAAAAAAAAGGAGGGATACATATCATCATTTAACGACCCCATAATCCCTTGCAGAGTGGAGTCTGGGGGCAACTGAATGGAGCTAGCAGAGTGTTTACTGGCCAGATACCCTTCCTGTTGCCAATGCGGAGATTTGTTCAGCAGTTATATTCTCAGTGTGCCCAGAGAGAGAAATATCTGCCTCTACCTAGGATCGAACTCACAGCCTCCTGATTGGGAGGCGAGAGCTCCACCTCTAGGCCACTGCACCACTCCTAAAGGAGGGGTACAAATGTCATGATGAAATAAACAAGTGTTTCCTCCCCACCCCTTTTGTTTCTCCAAAGGTGCCCTGAACAACGAAGTCTCAAGCTTATTGTTCCGGTATCAGTTTTTCACCAGGATCTTTTCCTGTGTGGGCTTGTTTCTTTTGTTCACCACGTTATTGTCTCCATTCTGGCTTACAATCATCCAGTCTAATACTCCCATCAATGTGGGTCTCTGGAACATTTGCATGAACCACACCTGCCAGAAACTTATTGCGAAAACAAGTAAGGATTATTCCCATATTCCTATCTTCCTTGCCTTCTCCATAGGAAGTTCAGTTTAGAGATTGATGGGAGGAAGTGGAAACATGGATAACAATCAGTGATGGGTTTCAAAATTTTTTACTACCGGTTCTGTGGATGTGGCTTGGTGGGCATGGCAGGGGAAGGATACTGTAAAATCTCCATTTCCTCCCAATCAGCTGGGACTTGGGAGGCAGAGAATAGATGGGAGCGGGGCCAGTCAGAATTTTTACTACCGGTTCTCTGAACTATTTCCGCTACCGGTTCTCCAGAACTGGTCAGAACCTGCTGAAACCCACCTTTGATTACAATGCATTGCTCCAGGGCAGAGTTCCCCAGCCTTTCTAGGTTGGTGGCCTAGGGGGGGAGGGAGAAGGGATGGTTGCGTGGGACGGGCAGAGGCATGCATGCACATGAACACCCATGGTTTGCACGAGTGGGGCCATGAGCACCCACAATGCTTGTGGTGATGCTCACGCAAGTGGGGTTATGCGCACGGACACACGTGCATGTGCCAGCCAGCTACTCATTTGGCCCGGTGGCCAATAGACCACAGCCCATAGGTTGGGGGGGGGGCTGCTTTAGGGGCATGTAGGTTTTCCTAATTCAGTCAGGTGAGATTTCGCCTTTGTATTTTCTTCCAAAGGACAAGAAAATATGGCGCATAATATGTTTAGGTGAGTTGAGATGTGATGAAACTTTCTTCTACTTGTTTTGAGGTGGCCAAGAGTGAATGTGCTGTTTTCCATCACACAAGATTCTCGCTCGAACTTTGCAGTTTCTGTGGCTTTTCACACTTCATTTCAAACTTGAGGAAACAATTGTCTTTCCAAGAGACTTTTTCAGGCCAGGAAGTGTGAACAGCGACAAGTCAATTTCTGTCTCAACCAATGGATCAACACTAGGGGGAAAAAGGACCTTGCCCTTATGGGAAAACACCAGGGAGAAAAAATATGTGGTCAGCTAGGGAGGCTCTAGAGCAAAGTTTCTCAACCTTGGCAGGTTTAAAGTGTGTGGACTTCAACTCCCATGATATTCCTACTATTGTGTTTCCCCGAAAATAAGACCTGGTCTTATATTAATTTTTGCTCCAAAAGACGCATTAGGGCTTATTTTCTGGTTAAGTCTTATTTTGGGGGAAATATCTTAACTGGGGCTTATTTTGGGGGTAGGGCTTATATTATGAGCATCCTGAAATATCATGCTAGGACTTATTTTCCGGTTGGGTCTTATTTTTGGAGAAACGGTATTTGACGTTTTCAAAATTTGCTCTCTTTTTATCCCCAGAAAGCCTTCAGTTGATCAGAAGTTTAATGTCACTCAGCACAATCTCTGGATTAATAACAGTTGCTTGCGTGCTCATTACCAAGTCCAGCTTAAAGCACTCCACTTGGCCTCTCTTCACCAACTTTTTTACAGGTAGAGATGGCGCCATGCCATTTATGATGACTTTGGTCCATCCTAAACAATCTAGGAGTGGTGTCCACCTTCCTTCTTCGGGTTTTTACATTAGAGCAGTGATTCTCACCGTTGGCAACTTTTAAGTTGGGTGGACTTCAACTCCCAGAATTTCCCCAGCCAGCATGCCTGAGAAGGTCTCAGACCCAATAGATTTTTAGCACTTTATAACTGTTTCAACCAGTTTGATGTGGTGGTTAAGGTTGCTGCCTAGAAACCAGGAGACAGTGAGTTCTAGTCCTGTCTTGAGCGTGAAGGCCATCTGGATTATTTTGGGTCCTCTCTCTCTCTCAGCCCAACCTATCTCATAGGGTTGTTGTGGGAAAAATAGTAGGGGGAAGGAGTATTATGTGTGTTTGCCGCTTGAGTTACTTAATGTAATAAAGGCAGGATAAAGCATCTAATAAATAAATAAGGTTCTTGTAATTTAGTGGCACCTTTCCATCTAAGAGATGTTTTGAAAAGCAGAAATATCCATGAGCTACAACTTATACTATCATCGAATAGGTCAACTGATGTAGGATTTAAAGTGATGGATTGGAAGAGGGGAGGATGTAGCTGTAGATGCAGATGAAACAGATTCCAGGTGCCTTATGGATTAACAATTGCAATGGGTTAAAAGCTCATTCTGATTGTTGGGATCTTTGGAATTTGCCTGAAATGATCACAGACCAGTGTTTCCAAACCGTGGCAACTTTGACATGTGTGGATTTCAACTCCCAGAATTCCCCAGCCAGCATGTTGAATAATACATGGCCCTCTTCCTACGCTGAGTAGATATGCTGTCTCTGCAATGGTATCAAAACCTATTGTCCAAGACAGAACAAGAAGCAATGGAAGCAAACTAATCAAGGAGACATCCAACTTAGAAGTAAGGAGAGATGCCCTGACAGTGGGAACAATGAATCAGTCAAACATTCTTTCAGAAGTTGTGGGTGGTCTATCACTGAAAGGTTTTAAAGAAGAAGCTGGACAAGCATTTGTCTGAAATGGTCTAGGCTTTCCTGCTTAAGCAGGGAGTTGGACTAGAAGACCTCCAAGGTCCCTTCCAACTCTGTTATTCGGTTACAAAACCTTATTAAGGCTTTTGGATACCATTTCCTCGTGGCTGGAATAACTGGCTCCATTGGTTCTGTAACCATTGGCTTTGGTGAGACATATAAGGCAAATATAGATGGGTCTTCTGCCCCCCCACCAAAAAAAAAACAGGAGTATCACACCCTCAAGCTGGGATTGCTAAGAAAGATGGAGAAAAGTAGAACACCCTCAATCCCAAAGGTGCTTTTCCAAGACTTTCTGGTTTTGTCTTTGAAGACGTTTTGCTTCTCCTCCAAGAAGCTTCTTCAGCACTGAGGAAGCTGAGGGTAGATATTTCTTGCCTCTCAGGCAGCAAGTCAGGTAAGGAAGGAGCTGCTTTTAAACCTCTTCGAAGTTCTCAGATTGTGCTCGTAAATTCTTTTCCCTCCCTCCTTCTCCAGGAATCATAGCACTAATCACGATGGTGTTGTATGGCCTGTCCCTTAAATTCAAAACACTTTTCGGTCATCCGATTCCGGATACTACTGAACCAATTTACGTCTCCTGGTGCTTTGTCATGGGTTGTTTTGCTAGCTTCCTTTTCCTACTGAATGGTGAGTTCACACACCCAACTATCGAATAGCTGAAAGCTGCAGAGAATGTTAAGGAAGGATTGAGATATATGGATGGAGATGGGTGGAAGCAGGCAGTGAAATCCAGCCTGAACTATCTGGCTCGCACGAACTGGTAGCGCTGGCGGCGGGAGGCTCCGCCTGCCTGCCAGGACATCATTATGCGTGCGCAGAAGAGGCACGCGTGCTGCCATTCCCGAACTGGTAGCGAAGGTAAATGGATTTCACCGCTGGTGTAAGCTAATGAGTGAGCATGTGTAATGCAGCAGTTTGGCAACAGCCACAAGTGTATTTGTGTGTGGTGTGTGTGTGTGTGTGTTAAGAACTGATACTTAGAATGGATTATGTATGTATGAGCCGAGATGGCGCAGTAGTTAGAGTGCAGTACTGCAGCTACTTCAGCTGACTGCTAGTTCAGCAGATCAGCACATCAAATCTCACCGGCTCAAGGTTGACTCAGCCTTCCATCCTTCCGAGGTGGGTAAAATGAGGACCCAGATTGTTAGGGGTGCAATATGCTATTTAGTATACTGTCTTTGGTGTAAGCCGCCCAGAGTCCTCGGAGAGTGGGCGGCATAGAAATATGACTAATAAATAAATAAAATAAATAAATTATTGCTGCAGGGGCAAAACGCTAGGACAAAGATGGCAGCTCCAGTCTTTAGCAATTTAATTGGGGCAGTGGCATTCTTGTAAGTGAAAGGAAGGCTGGTTGCGTTTGTTCATTTGAACGAACAAATGGATATTTTCTTGGGGAAAAAAGACAACTGTCGAGAAAAGCACTTGTAGGCAGGATGGGTGATGGAACTGAGTAAATCATACATGGGTGTCAGTGGTGGGTTCCAACTGATGTTACCACCGGTTCTCTTTGTGCACGTGCTTTGCGTGCGATTACCGTGCCTATGCTCACTTTGCTCGCACGAGCGCCAAACTTGCACTCCACGCAAGCGCTTTAGGTTTTTGCCCAGCTGAGGTGTGGCAATCCACTCTGCCGCGCTTATCAGCTGGGCTAAAAAACAAGGAATAAAGGTAGGAATAAAGCAGGTGCAGGCAGGAGAGCCCAGCTCCCAGTCAAAGAGAACTGGTTGGGTGACGTCATATCGTCACCACTACCAGCTCAGGTGAACTGGGCCGAACCGGGAGAAACCCACCACTGATGGGTATGCATCATAACACCGGGCCTTCACCACGGCAATTTTAAGATGTGCGAACTTCAATTTCCAGAATTCCCCAGCCGGTATGGTACGTTTACATATAAGATTAAACCATAAACTATTACAGCTAGTCCTTGGTTTACAACAGTTCACTCAGTGACTTAGTGACGGTGTTGAAAAAAGTGACATACGGCCATTTTTCACACTCACGACTGTTGCAGCATCCCCGTGATTGTGTAACCAAAATTGCTTGGCAACTGACTCGTATTTTAGGACAATTGCAGTGTCCCAGGGTCATGCAAGGTTGACTCAGCCTTCCATCCTTCCGAGGTGGGTAAAATGAGGGCCCAGATTGTTGTGGGCAAGAGGCTGTAAACCGCTTAAAGAGAGCTAGAAAGCACTGTAAAGTGGTATATAAGTCTAAGTGCTATTGCTATGTGATAATCTTTTGCAGCCTTCTGATGAGCAAAGTCAATAAGATTCCCTTAACCATTGTGTTACTAACTTAACAATAGAATATAGAATATAGAATATAGAATATAGAATATAGAATATAGA
>WNWU01000046.1:4729209-4806422 GCA_012654045.1 Ptyas mucosa | reverse complement strand
TTTCTTTCTTTCTTTCTTTCTTTCTTTCTTTCTTTCTTTCTTTCTTTCTTTCTTTCTTTCCTTCCTTCCTTCCTTCCTTCCTTCCTTCCTTCCTTCCTTTTCTTTCTTTTTCTTTCTATCTATCTATCTATCTATCTATCTATCTATCTATCTATGTCTGTCTGTCTGTTTGTCTACCTACCTACCTACCTATCATTGTCTGTCTGTCTGTCTACCTACCTACCTACTTACTTACCTACCTACCTACCTATCATCGTCTGTCTGTCTATCTATCATTATCTATCCTAACTATTGATCGATTGATCGATCGACCATCTCTGTCAATCTATCATTATCTATCATTTATCTGTCTGTCTGCCTGTCTATATCTAACTATCTATCTCGATCAATCGATCTATCACCTCTCAATCTATCATTATCTATAATATGTCTATATCTATCTATCTATCTATCTATCTATCTATCTATCTATCTCATCTGTCTGTCTGTCTGTCTGTCTATCTATCTCATCTGTCTGTCTGTCTGTCTATCTATCTATCTGGCTGGGGAATTTTGGGAATTGAAATCCACTCATCTTCAAGTTGCCAAAGTTGAGAAACATTGAGCTTGAGGAAAAACAAGTAGCCAAGTTGCTCTTGACTTCACGTTGGCCAGGGCCTCAAGAGGCGATTCATGCAAAGATAGTTCCAGATTAAAAGAGAGATAGGAATGAAATGATGTGTTTGCAGCCGCAACTCAGAAGCGAAGTGTGAAGAAAAGAACCAGACCCGAACAGAAGCGTGAACGAGGGAAAGGAAGTGGGTGGGCGAAAATAAAAAAAAAAAGATAGAGGTGAGCTTTAATATCATTGAAACATTAAAGCATCCAGACAGGACGTTATCTCGGGCTTTGCTGCCTCTTCAATCTTTACACCTACAGCATTTGAAGGGTCCTCTTTCCAAACCTCCTTCCTTCAGCCTTTATTCTCCCTTGGGTTGTTCAGATCACCTTCGTCCCAGGAAAGAATCGTTCTACAAGAAGATTCAGGTAAGGATGGAAATACCCCTGGTTTCCTCTCACTTTTTTCAGAGGAAAAAAAGAAAACTTGGGCACAAAGGAATAATCTGAAGGTTAAAAACATCCTTTGGGAGTTACTGACAAATGTTTCTGCCCAACTCTAATGCATCCATCTCAACTGCAGAGAACAAGTAGAAGGAGAAACTCCTCTCTTCCATAGTATTGCAGCTCTAAGATTCAAATATTCTAGCTTTGCAGCATACATGGCTAAACCATGAGATCTTTTTCAGTGGGTTTATATTTTTGGAGGGTGGGTTTCCCCTTGGAAACAGGAGCTTATTCTGGCCCCTAAGTGCTGCTGTGGTGATCCCAGGAAAAAGCCACACAAAACCAAATTTTGAGTCTTCGTTTAAATTCCTTACAAATGAGGAAATCAACTTTTCTTTGGAGGTTCTTCGAGTTAGCTTTTCTCACACTGAGCTAAAGATACACTTTCTATCATTCCTTAACTTTGCATCTCGGTCTCCTGAGGGGAATGACTGGTATTTGTGGGAGAAAAGACCTCAAAAAAAGACTGTTGTTACCGTCCTTCCTGTTTCTTCTCTTTCTTCCCTGGGAGCGCAAGGTATAAATTGATAATATTACCCAAGAAGGCTTTTGAGACCCACATGTCAGGGATCCCATATCCAGTTTATTGGTCCACTTCCTTGGCTCACATAGCAGAGAAATAATGAACTGAAATAATTAAAATCCACGGCAAGAAGATTTCTCCCATTTCAACGTTAATGAGAACCTAAAGTTTAAGAAACCCTGCTATAGATAATATCATGTATATATACGTATATATAGATAGTCACAATGTGACTAGGTGGCTCAGTGGCTAAGACACCGAGCTTGTCGATCAGAAAGGTTGGCAGTTCGGCGGCTTGAATCCCTAGTATAGGTCTCCTGCATGAGCAGGGGATTGGACTAGATGATCTCCAAGGTCCCTTCCAAATCTGTTACTGTTACTGTTTACTGTTACAAGTCTTTAAAAAAATAACGAGGGGTTTCAGAGGAAAGCCCATCATTCCCTCCCATTCTTCTAAACCCATCTGTTCAAACTCTGAGCTTTTGCTGAAGTCACCGAGACATTCAAGTGTGTAAAAAGGATGCAGGAAGTGGCTTGAAGTGAAGTCCATGGTTGACTCTGCAAAAGGCTTCAGGTAACCACTAGATTCAACCCACATTTCACCACCTTTTGGAGCGAGAATGTTCATGGTTGCATTTACGCTTTGCTCTGCTGCAGATCTTTTTAAACACTCTCCTGTGTAGGAAATTAGCACCCACCCCTCTCCTAGAAAAATGAAATATTTTAAGAAATATTAAAAGGGCAGAATATTTCTCCCAAAAGGGAATGTCAATGGGCCATTAAGGCCTGGGCCAGTCTATTCTACATAACAAAGATCTACCTCTTTCAGGCAGGGCCATAGTAGGAATTGCCCAAAGCTCCTTCCTTACATCATCACCCAGCAAGGCTCAACCAAGCCTGGGACATAGACAACCTACAAGGTTACCCCTGTATGGCCCCATGGGAGTCTGACAACCAATTAGAATACAAGCTCAAATTCAAAAGTCCAGAGAGGGCATAAAACCCAGGCAGTCTCAGCATCTCTTCCTTTTTTTGCCCAGGACCTCAAAACCATGTGATCCTTTCTACCATTAAACCATCTTTCCAAACAGCCACCATATTTCCAGGGTCTTTCTCCCCACTTGGAACTGAATCCAGATGGACATTTCTTCCAACACCTGGAAGGTGGCACTTTGGTGGCACTTCTATAATATGCTCCCTGGGGAAGTAAATTCTGATGTCTATCGTTGTCTCAAACACCGTATTGTGAAAGAAAAGAGGAATTCTGGTTATGATATAGATTATCTTCTTTGACTAGAAGACCTCCAAAGGTCCCTTCCAACTCTGTTGTTCTGGTTATAAATTAAGAGGGAAATGATTGTTTCCAAGGATCTTATTCATGTCCTATCTGGAAGAAACCACAACGGGGCATCCAGGAAAGGAAAAAGTGATACTGTAGTATGGCGCGGAAATGGAAGACAGGTGTCAATCAGCTTTATACTGTCTGGATT
The DNA here is from genome assembly GCA_012654045.1 of Ptyas mucosa. Classification (NCBI taxonomy): domain Eukaryota; kingdom Metazoa; phylum Chordata; class Lepidosauria; order Squamata; family Colubridae; genus Ptyas; species Ptyas mucosa. The sequence goes on along the minus strand of WNWU01000046.1, from coordinate 4,803,305 downwards.
TCCTCCTCATTCCCATTTCATGCGTTCTTCAAATGCAAGGTGTTTATATGCTCCCATGTGCTACAGTTTTGCAGATCCCAAAACAGTATTGGCTCAAGTCTTTGGATTTGCAAGCAAAATAGTGCTTTTTCAACAGTACGACCTCTTTTTTTCATTCTGTTTCACATGCAATGTACAGCTGAGGAATAAAGAGGTAATCTCTCTCTCTCTCTCTCTCTCTCTCTCTCTCTCTCTCTCTCTCTCTCTCTCTCTCTCTCTCTCTCCCTCCCTCCCTCCCTCCCTCCCTCCCTCCCTCCCTCCCTCTCTCCCAATAATGAGTCAACTTGCACGACATTCTAGTGATGTGATCAGAAATGATGCCACCATGAACAGAATTTGAAAAGTTTCACCCACTCAAACCCTTTTTGCTACTTTTGGAGGGAGGCTGTATTTTTTTTTTAAAAAAAAATTGCTTTATAGGGATTTGTTTCTGTTTCTATCTTGCAAAGGGAAATGGTGCAATTAACTTCCTGGTAAACTGTTTAGATAATTAGGCTAAACCAAAGAAGGAATTTAGACTCAACCGGTTTTGGGACTGTTTGAGGGTTATAGCTAACCTCCTCTGGATCTAGTAGTAGAAGTTGTGTTAATTTGTCCTTAAAATCAAACAACAATTACAATAGCATTTTAGGCTTATATACCACCACATAGTGTTTTACAGTACTTTCTGGGCAGTTTATTTTTATTTATTTTATTTTAATCTAATTTTTATACTGCCCTTCTCCCAAAGGACTCAGGACCACTGTGTCACCAGGAGAAAGCAAAACCCTCTAGAATTCTCTGGATCCCATCCACTCCAGTGACTTCACTGCACACTCCTGCACTAATAGAACAATAGTGAAATACACACACACTCACATATAGTTCTAATGCTGTTCCATGTTCGTCCCGTGGGGATAAATTGTCTCCATTTAACCTGTTTTTTCCCCCCAGGGTGTCTAAAAGTTGGATACCAAGCAAAGTGACTGTTGAAACACCTTTGTCTTTACATCAGGATGTTGTGCTGCCGTATCTTCAGCGTGTTGATGGCATCCTTGAGCGTCAGCCTACTTCTGATGGCGCTCAGCACCGATTACTGGAAAGTATCTTTTGCTCCTGCTGGGACATCCCACAGTGGGCTATGGCAGTACTGCATTAACCCTGGATTAGCTGAAAGTCAATGCTTTGCTGTAAAGGATGCCTTTGGTAAGGTTTATGGCAGGAAGGCCTTCATTTTTCCCCCCTGAGTATTTCCAATAAGGTGCATCAGCATTTGTGTCTTTGTGTCTTTGTCAGGCGCCAGGGAAATCAGGAGATATAGACAGTTGAAATAGCACTTAGCAATAGCACTTAGACTTATATACCGCTTCATAGTGCTTTTACAGCCCTCTCTAAGCAGTTTACAGAGTCAGCCTATTGCCCCCAACAATCTGGGTCCTCATTTTGCCCACCTCGGAAGGATGGAAGGCTGAGTCAACCTTGAGCCTGGTGGGATGGTTCCCTTTCTGGGAGGTAGTTAGAACATTTTCTGAACAAGCTATTTATTGGGGGTGAGGATGCTCTGATATATTGAGAACCAGTTTGGCGCAGTGGTTAAGACATTGGCCTAGAAACCAGAGGAACGTGAGTTCTAGTCCCAGCTTTGGCAAGTAAGCCAGCTGGGTGGCTTTGGACCAATTGCTGGGAAATGGTGAGTTCTAGTCCCACTTTAGGCACAAAAGCTGGCAGGGTGACTTTGCGCCAATCACACTCTCTCAGCCAAATCCACCTCATGGGGTTGTTGTTGTGGGGAAAACAGGACGGGGAAGGCGTTTTATGTATGTTCACCACCCTGAATATTATAGAGTAATAAAGGCACGATAAAAATCTAATCAATAAAACAAAACCAACCAATATGACTGCAATAAGGATTGAAAATAGACATAACCTTTTGCATCTATAACTTTACTTGCAGGCTACATCATAGCTGCCCGCGTGTTTCTGATTATGGCTTCTCTAGTGGCGTTGGCATTACACGTCTTTCTGATTGCTGCCTTCATGCCTTCTATGTGTGGCATCCTAGGCAAACCCTTGATTGCTTCCATGGCTGCCTACGTGGCTGGTAGGTGTTACAAAAAATGAAGAGGTCAAGTCTTCAGTCAAGGGGGAGGGTGATCTCGAAGAGGTCTGGGGGGATCTGAGGGGATCTGGGGTGGCTCAAAGGTTTTTTAAAATAAGGCTTCGATTGTCTTCTCAAACAATCAGAGCTTGGTTGAAGCCTTTGGTAACCGAGCAGATACCTGTAAAAAGTTTCTATTTATTTTTTTCAAAATATAAACATTTCATCTTCTCTTAAACAGTGTGTCGTCTGGGTACAAATATCTCTGTGAAGCGCAGAGGTGGGTTTCAGCAGGTTCTGACCAGTTCTGGAGAACCGGTAGCAGAAATTTTGAGTAGTTCGGAGAACCGGTAGTAAAAATTCTGACTGGCCTCACCCCCATCTATTTTCTGCCTCCCAAGTCCCAGCTGATTGGGAGGAAATGGGGATTTTGCAGTAACCTTCCCCTGGATTGGGGAGGGAATGGAGATTTTACAGTATCCTTCCCCTGCCATGCCCACCAAGCCACGCCCACCAAGCCACACCCACAGAACCAGTAGTAAAAAAATTTGAAACTCATCACTGCTGTGCAATAACCATTGAAATTTATAACATCATTCACTACGTTGATATTAATTCTCTGATCTTACAATTATAGTATATTAAACACCGCCAGCACTACTGGATCGCACAATCTGGATAGATCCGGCTGAGTTTCACCACTGATTGTGACTATAATCCCATGGCTATGTTCATATAATACACTGAATCAGGGTAAAGCTAGAAAGGCATTTGCACAACCTTCTAGGCTTACATAGTTGATAACTCAGTTTTATATGGCTTGGCATGTTGTATAAATTTAGCAGCAGTTAATTCTCAGCCCATTGGGTTAGTCCGTGATTCAGTGGAGCATGCAAATTCAGGAAATGGGTTGAGTCAGGCTAAGGGGGATGTGGAAATGCAGCTAAGGTGTGAATTCTGGGTCTTAAAAACACTTTGTGCCCAGGGGATACAAACATTTCCTGCACAATGTACGTGCAAACCAAAGTGCAGGGGGGGGGGGAATAAAAACCTCATGGGTGAATCAGCACAGAGCTGGGTTAATCAGCACTGATCTTCTCTCTGCTTTTTTTGAAAGGACTCTTCACTCTAATAGCCCTAGCTGTTTATACAGCTGAAACATGGAAAGAGAAGACCTCACCTCAACTCCAGGTCTCCTTTGCATGGTCTTTCTACTCTGGATGGATCACTTTCCCCCTGTTTCTCTTGGCTGGTGAGTCTACCGCAGTGTTTTCCGAAACACCACCACTTTAATCCATAGACCTATTCTTCTCAAATGTGGCCCCTTTAAAAATGTGTGGGCTTCCATTCCCAGCACGCTGGGTGGGGAATTCTGGTTATTGAAACCTGCACAACTTAAAAAACAGCCACATTTGAGAAGCCCTGGTCTGTTATTATACTGCCCGACCTCCAGCAATTCTGGATGGTTCACATATGAAAATATTGAGTCATAAAATAATCCAAAGATTTATTTTTTTTAAAAAAAACCACCTACATATTATAGCAGCAATCTCAATACTCTTTCACACAAAGTACCAGTTTCTGGAAAAGACAATTTTTCTACCGACTTGGTGATGGTGGAGAGGGATGGTTTCGGATGGTTATCTAGATCTTGCACATATGCAGATGCAGCTTCCCTCACTTCTGCAACCCACATCCTACAGGCCACAGACCAGTACCGGTTCAAAGCCTGGGGGTTGGGGACCCCTATGTTATAGGACAAACAGTCATCACTTTAGGAACTGAGGATATTTTTAAACATTTAGTTGGTTTGAGCTCCCATAGAAAATGTCCCTTTTCCATTAACCCAAAGGATTCCTGCCTTAGAAAGGTAATCAAAAGACCAGAACATTTGCATAAAACCAGAAGCATTTCTCTTTAAAAGAATTGCATTTTCCTAGCATTAAAAAAAAAAACTTTAAAAAAATGGTGGCACAGTGATTAGAGTGCAGTACTGCAGGCTACTTCTGCTGGCTCGCTGCAATTTGGCAGTTCGAATCTCATCAAGCTCAAGGTTGACTCAGCCTTCTATCCTTCCAAGATCGGTAAAACGAGGACCCAGATTGTTGGGGGCAATAGGCTGACTCTGTAAACCGCTTAGAGAGAGCTATATAAAGTGCTGTGAAGTGGTATATAAGTCTAAATGCTATTGCTATTTTGCATTCAGTGGAAAGAACAATATATTTATACGATAGCAGGCTATTATGTTTACACACACACACAACTCAACACAACCTTCAAAAACAATTATGCCTGGGTGATCTAAGATTGGTTTGAGCATCTCAAGCTGGCCTTCTTGTCCTTTACTTGCTCTTGTTTTCTCACCTTGCAGGCATTTTCAACCACGTTGCCTCCTTGAACGCTTCATCTTCCAGCTATGAAAGAATATGAATGTCTTAGTCAACAAGAGAGCAAGCACAATTGTACGGAAGCTTTCTCTCAACAAAAAGGGTACCTCGTCCATGTTTCTCATGTAACAATGCATTTCCCCATCTCCAGTATAGCTCAGCTCCAGTATACTTTTTTTTTTGCTCATTTTCCAAAACTATTATCTTGTATTTTATAGAGATTTAGAATAGAATAGAACCACAGAGTTGGAAGGGACCTTGGAGGTCTTCTAGTCCAAATCGCTGCTTAGGCAGGAAACCCTACACCACTTCAGACAAATGGTTATCCAATCTCTTCTTAAACATTTCCAGTGTTGGAGCATTCACAACTTCTGGAGGCAAGTTGTTCCACTGATTAATTGTTCTCACTGTCAGGAAATTTCTCCTTAGTTCTAAGTTGTTTCTCTCCTTGATTAGTTTCCACCCATTGCTTCTTGTCCTGCCCTCAGGTGCTTTGGAGAATAGCTTGACTCCCTCTTCTTTGTGGCAGCCCCTGAGATATTGGAAGACTACTATCATGTCTCCCCTAATCCTTCTTTTCATTAAACTAGACATACCCAGTTCCTGCAACCATTCTTCATGTTTTAGCCTCCAGTCCCCTAATCATCTTTGTTGCTCTTATCTGCACTCTTTCTAGAGTCTCCACATCTTTTTTACATCATGGCGACCAAAACTGAATGCAATATTCCAAGTGTGGCCTTACCAAGGCATTATAAAATTGTATTAGCACGTCACATGATCTTGATTCTATCCCTCTGTTTATGCAGCCTAGAACTGTGTTGGCTTTTTTGGCAGCTGCTGCACACGGCTGGCTCATATTTAAATGGTTGTCCACTAGGACTTTAAGTTCCCTCTCACAGTTACTACTATTGAGCGAAGTACCACGTATACTAGGGATAATTTTGATAATTAACTGGCTTGCCAAGAAAGGCTTTGAGTATCACCTATGGCAGTGTTTCCCGACTTTAGTCACATTGAAATGTGTGGATGCTGGCTGGGGAATACTGGGATTTGAAGTCCACACATCTTGATGTGATTAAGGTTGTGAAACACTGACCTATGGCCTATCAAATGTGTTTGGGGAAAGGTTCTGGAGCATGCCCTAGGGCACCTTCTAAAATCAAGCCCTATATTTGCAGCCCCCAAAGCTCACTCTGCCCCTAAACTATGCTACCAAAATGTGTTGGCAAAATTGTAATTTCAGGTGGCAAAATTACAAATGGCTGTTAAGAGATCACCTAGGTAAGCCTCTATTAATCTGAAAGGGTTTATTTCTACTGATCTTCAGCTTGGCAGATTGGTGAGACTTTACCTATCTTCTGGGAATTCTGGGAGTTGAACTCTTAAAATTGTTAAGATTGAGAAGCATTGCTCATAGTACCATGTGAATCGTCTTTAGTGCTTCAAAATCAGGATTGCTTCACTAGTCCTTTTCTTCTGGAATTACCATCCTCTGTTCACTTACTGTTCAAGAAGTGTCCAATCATTTCATTTGCAAATTATCCCATTCCAATGTATTCTGATTTATGTGGGTTTTTTAAAAAATGAATGATTACAATAGCCATGTCCAGGTTGCATAAGATTGACTTTGGATGTTGTCTGGGTATCTTAAATTAAACAATGCCTCTGTTCAAGTTCTGCCTTTTATTTTTACCCATTGGGCAACCCACAGCAAAAATTAGCGTGCAATAAGATGGAAGAGTTTCTTATAGAGGCTTAGAATTCTACTTTTGAACCCATGGGAGTAAATAAGCAACAATGAATTGTGTGAGATTTCCTTGTAAACAAATATAGGAAAACCAGAAGCTTTTAATCTGATTTAATCATTACCAGTGCAGAGATCTGTATGTAAGTAATAAAGCAATCAGTCCAGTGGTTGGTTGCTACCTGGTTCGGGCGAACCGGTACTAGCGGCAGCGGGAGGCTCTGCCCACCTGCCCGGACATCATCAAATATGCGAGCGAACCGGTAGCAAAGGTATGTGAAACCCACCACTGAATCAGTCTGTAGGTAATAAAGCAATTACACAAAAATGCACTGTGCTGGAGAAGAAATGACTGTCTCTTCTGCTAATCCAGAGATGCAGAGTTTTCTGGTCACTTTAGTGGGCTTCCATAGTGCCCTCTGGGGGGATCAAACAAGTCCATCAGACAAGACCAGGACTGCATATGGGAAAGACACACCACCATGATGCATCTTTACATTACATGCACATCCCAAAGGGGTAAGCTTGCAATGCCATAGAGAAATGGGGATGTTATTGTGGCAAAGCAGCCAAAACCATAGATGCCCATGCTGGGCATACATCCAATGGAAGGAACACGCCAACCAAGCTTCTTCAGAACTTCCAGAACACTGGGGTTACTATGGAAACCTTGTCCTGCTTTACTACGGTACATTTCTCAAGAAAGGTTCCGAGTGAAAACTTTGTAATCTAAAAGACATAGTCGTTCCTGTGGAGATGTGGGTTTTATATGGTTCATCCACAAGGAAGCACCTCCCGAGGTTCAGAAGAGACCATATTTGGTCTTGATCCTTTCATTGACCCATCATTATGGACCGCTTCAAGAAGACCCTTTCCAAGTGGCCCATCATTGTGTGGTTCAAGAACTTGAAGGCCTATGACTGGGTCCGCCTGGGTGGGATCTTCTTCTCTTGCATAGCTACTTGTCTACTGATGACAGCCATCTGCACGGAGTACTGGGTCAAAAGATTTGTCCGGGGCATCTTTGTCTTCCGGGGATTATGGACAGATTGCCAACTAGGGGATTGTTCCCTTCTGGAAAAAGTACCATGTAAGGGCTATGGAATCTTCAGAACTTGTGTTGCCGCTAAAGAAGTCCAGGTTGCGCCACTACTCGGTTTGAGCAGGCCCTGTTCGGGGTGTTCCCTCTGCCCCTTCTCCTCTTTGGATCGCTTCCCAACCAGCTATTATTCTTTCACTCAGCCATGGGAAAGGCAGAGATGCCAGATTGCCTCAGAGTTAGCATGCTCTACAAAAGGAATGTGTAGCCAACCAAATGGTCATGACTCCACCGACCCAGCCATTCCATGTTTAATAAATCACTTGAAATAACCTCCAGGTTTTCTAGGAGGGGTTTGGTGATAAAAGATGAAAAGAAAAAAATAGTTCCAGCACAACAGATGGAACTAATCCAACTGATTGTTGGTTTGAACTGAGGTGGCAGATATATCTTGTAAATAAATGTACAGGTAATCCTCAATTTACAACCAAAATTGGGACCAGAAGTTCTATCACTAAGTGATGCAGCTGTTAAGTGAGTTACACCTTATTTTAGGACCAATTTCCTGTGGTCGTTAAGTGAATCACTCGGTTGTTAACCAAAACTGGCTCCCCCACCCATTGCTTGTTGGAAACCCCCTGGGAAAGCTCGTGAATGGCAACTGTGTGATCCTGAGTCACCGACACTGACATAAATACATGTCAATTGCCAAGTGTCCAAATTTTGACCACGTGACCATGGGGATACTATGACAGTCATAAGTCACCTTTTCCAATACTGTTGTCATCTTGAATGGTTGTTAATTGAATGGTTGTAAGTCGAGGACTACTTGTAATAACAGTAAAAGCATTGGACCTGGAGCACAAAGATCCAGGCTAATGATCTCTGTAACAATGGAGTTTACTGGGCAACACTGGTCAATCTTTTTCAATCCAGTCTAAGAATTGTTGTTTCGGGGATATGAGGAGAATTGTCCCCTCTCCAAAGACACTTACCACCTTTTGCTTAGAGGAAAAAATGGCAAAGGATCACAATAAATAAGTGTATTAGTAAAAATCAGGAATTAGAAGCCGGAGCAAGGGCAAAAGGTAGATGCTTGCCTTGTTCAATGATAACAGAAGTGGAATCCAATTATCCATGCTGTCTCCTTCTCAAGAGAAAAGAACTTTTAAACAAGAAATTATGCAGTCACTGCTTTTTCAACATGTTGCTAGACTCTGGTATAGAGGCCCAGCTGCACATCTTCACCTCATGTTTATAGTCTGGGCTTCTGGTTCCTCTATCATTAGACACACTGCATTTGCAATAGGGAGGCCCAAGACCGCCAGGTTGTGATATGAAAGAAAACAGTCAGAACACTGAAGGAATATGGAGGGTGATCTGACCGCACACATCTCTCCTTGTTTTATAAACAAGACATATTTCTTTCTTCCTTGGATGAGCTCTGAAGAACATCAGTGGGTACCATAAGTCAAAGTAGATCTATTGAACAGGTAGGCAGAAGGTGCCAACTACTACCTACAATGCCATTTACATGCCCATCTAGTAAATCTCTGGGCCAATGTTGCATTTGTTTTAAGGGATGCACCTTTATGTAACCGTATAGCAATCAGTTCTGACATTTCAAATAAGGAGCACAGTAAGGCTCAGCTGGTGTTTAGTTTGCTGGTGGCATAAACCGGAGGGGTGGGGGAAATCCAAATATTTTTGATTTGGGTTTACTAGAAAAGGTGAACCAGAATCCCAGTAAGTTTGTCCTTAAAATCCTAAACTTGCTGATAATCAGTTCATACATTTATAGTCTTGCCTACTTCTCTGTGAGTCTTTATCTCCATCTGCTGGTTAATTGATAACATTCAAGTAAGGAAGCATTAGGAATTCATTCTGCAACTTTTGCTGCTGACTCTGTTCTGTAGGTTCTTATTTTTAAACCAGAAGTGTTAGAAGCAAACTGATTACTTCCAAATGACAGAGATATGGGGACATCATGGCACAATCCCTATTCTTATGTCCTCCTGATCGCTGAGATAAATCACCGCTTCAGCATTATGACTTCCCAAACTGCATTTCATCATCGGCATGCCCTGTGGGAACTTGAACCTGATTCCCACAGTCGCAGCAACTCTTCACCATGCATATTCTCTTCTGGGAAGTTTTCAAAAGAGCAGCAAGAATCATCCAGTATTTCCTAAAAGCTGCCAAATAAGATTTCTATTTGGCCTACAAATAGAAATAGAGTTTCTGCAGGAAGGAGGAAGTAAATTGATGCTCAGGTTAGAAGGTAAAGGAAAAAAAGGTTGCGGGTGCTCCATCACTGGAGGTTTTTAAGAAGGGCCTGAACAAACCATTGTCTGGAATAATATTGGGTCTCCTACTTGAGCAGGGGGTTGGACTAGAAGACCTCCAAGATCCCTTCCAACTCTGTTATTCTGTTAATCAGATTGAAAGCTGCAGGCCTGCCTGTGGTGATTCTAGAAGGCGATTCTAGATTGACTTTTCACAATTTGCTTCCTCTTTCTTTTTCTCCTAGTCTATATTGCCATCTCCATCATTTTAATGCTGATCTCTGCTATAGCTTGCTATTCGGCCGTGATCTATGGTACACGTTCGCTCGCTGCTACTGAGACGTCACAGAAGCTCTCCCACTCTGATTTAGCCATCAGTCTGAGTTTCTTTTCAGGTAAGAAAAACAACAGCACACACCCCATTTCATTTCCCAAATGTTGCAGGAAGATGGAAGTGATTTTAAACTAGCTTCAATCTCAAAGGAGGAAAGACAGTACTGCACAAACTCAGAACCTGAAGACTAGATGTCATCTTTTCAAATGAGGTATAATAGTCATAGATAGATCCCGCTAAGCTGAGTTAAGGGAAAACACTGTGAACAAAAGACATATAATTATGATGGAGTGTTGGTGGGAGGCTCAAAACTGAAAATGGTATTAGCTGGGCAAAAAGTTGAACCACAATGATCTTTTATCCCAGGTTACACTCCTGCGGTTTCCCCTTTCCATGTCCAGTTTTGTTAAGCATGATTATTGTGGCCATACAATTGAAAAAGTCAAAATCCTGACTATTGGATAAACTAACCACATTGGAGTCCAACTTTTAAAGACCTCATCTTTTGATCTTTATCCCTTTTTGTCTTTTAGGCTGCATAGGAGGAGTTGGACTGTTCACCTTCATGAGATTTGCAACTGATGAGCCCAATACCTTCCTCTCCTGGTCAATGATCCCAGGATGGTTATCTCTTGTGGTAGCTTCCATGGCAGGTATGAGAAGCAGAGTAACAGAATAAGAGAGTTGGAAGGGACCATGGAGATATTCCAGTCCAACTCCATTGCTCAAGCAGGAGACCCTATACCATTTTACATAATGGTAGCCCAATCTCTTCTTAAAAACCTCTGGTGTTGGAGTACCCATAACTCCTGGAGCCAAGCCATTCCACTGATTAATTGTTCTCACTATCAGGAAATTTCTCCTTAGTTCTAAGTTAGATCTCTCCTTAGTTTCCATCCATTGCTTCTTGTCCTCCCTTCAGGTATGTTGGATAATAGGTTGACCCTCTTTGTGGCAGCCCCTTAGATATTGGAACACTGCTATCATGTCACTCCTAGTCCTTCTTTTCATTAAACTAGCAGCAAAAATCAGAATAACGGCCAAAGGTGAAAGGAGGGAAGAGGCTTGCACAAAGCCAAATAGAGAATGGTTAAGGGAGAACAACCTCTCTTTTTGGCAATTCTTACGTAACACTTGGCCCCTCTTCAGGTTTGAGCACTCTTTTGAGTATGGCACAAGAAACAAGGCAGTGCAGCTCTTGAAGTGTAATAATCATTCAATTCCTTTTTATTGTGTTTCCATGACCTTTAATCCGAGTATGAAGGCTTTCAGTTGATATCAGCACCCCAGGTGAGTTTGGCTGATCCCAAGAAAACAAGCTAAGCAGGGTTGTACTTTGTTATTGCTTGGATGGGAGACCACCAAGAGCTCTCAGAAGTTTATGTTAAACTGGGAGTTGGAGAAAAAACTCTGAAAGAAGTTAATGGTAAATCACTTTCATATGGAGCAAGTTTGGTAAAGTGATTAAGCTGTTGATCTAGAAGCCATGAGATGATGAATTCTAGGTCTCCCTTAGGCATGAAAGCCAACTGGGTGACTAATCACTCTCTCTTAGCCCAACTCACCCAACAGGGTGGTTCTTGTGAGGAAAATAGAAGCTGCAGAAGTATCAGGTATGTAGCCATAACTTGATTGAATATAAAGATGAGTATGTTTGCTAGCTTAAATTGATCAAATATAAAGATAACATTTAAAAAATCTAATAATAATTTGCCAAGAAAACCACATGAAATCTTGAAGTATTGATCTCATTTCAAGGAGCATCCTCCTTTTAGGTTGATAAATATGAGACACAGAATCTTACTGAAAACTAAAGTTTGGGTGTGGATTTTTTTTCCTTTTTAGGGGTTTGCCACTTTGTGGCAAAACGATGGGAAGAGGAGGAAACCGCAGAGGCTCTGACTACTACGGAAGTATTTACACCCTGGGCAGAGGACCCTTCCAAGAAGAAAGCGGACTCCAGTAGCCAGAAACGGAAGTAGGAATAAAAGCCAGGCACCAAGCACCGTGGGAATGGCACACGATTAGCAGAGTCTGATCAGGCACAGCATTTGTTCGGAACAGAGATAATTTTGTTCCTGCAGGGAGATGCTGTGATGTCCCCATATAGGGTGACATCCCGAGTTTACTATTCCTGATCCTCAGTGTCATTAGGCAGATGACGACATTAGGGTGCAAGCCAGGCTGCTGCCACAACAGCAAAAGAGAGATGCAGTTCATCTGTCCAGGTTTCACCATCTTTTCTTTTCTTTTCTCTCGCTTTCTCTTTCCTTCCTTCCTTCCTCTCTCTCTCTTCTCCTCCTGTTTTCGTCTTTTCTCATCCTTCCTTTCACCTAAACCACAATAAATTCATTTCATGCACTTGGCTGACATTAATTCAGGTTCTTTTGCTCAAGGGGAAAAAAAAGAAGATTCCCGTGGCTAAGGATGATGGGTGATGTAGTCCAGCCGCGGTGCAGATCCTTCATCTGAATGCGATCTCCAGTGGGCTCTACAGCTCTCCCAGAAACAGCATTTTCTGAAATCCCCCAGTTGTATTTTTATTACCGCCTGGGGGGAGAGAAAATAAGACAGTCGGAACGCAGCGAAGCAGAGAGACGTTTCTTGCCATCACGTACAGATATCCGGGTAACGCATTCAGACGTGCTTGGGCTGACGCGAGTTAAGAGGCTCTCACGGGCAGATGGTCCTAAAGAGTCCCCAGAGCGTCAAGGAGACTCTACTACTTTACAAGGGAGGCCGCCAGGGCCCCAAAAAAATGCACGCCCCGATATGGAGCCGGATACATCAGTAACCTGCCGGGCGGGACGCTTCCCGCCCTTTTGCCCCTATTCTGGGACAACGTCTCCTTCGCCTCAAGAAGCCGCGGGGAGATGGGGGGGGGAGCTACACTTCCTATTGGCTGCCCTCTACCGGGACGGAAAATGATTCGCCAAGAGATTGATTACTGTCCTTTTCTCCCGCCCTCCGCCACGCGCAGAAGCCCGCTAGGATTGGCTCATCCTTAACGCCAATCATTCCCTTTTGGCGTTGACCTGTTCTCCCGGTTTTCCCCTCCCATGAAGTTGTTTCGCTGGAGAGAGACCGACCCCCCCCCAGGCCACAACCGCCTTTGCACTGGGAGTGGTGGATATTGATCCGCTTCTTCGGATTGGCTGAGCCCATAGAGGGGGCGGGGAGTGTGTGTGTGAGAGAGAGTGTGGGGGAGAGGGGGGGGAGAGAGAGATGCGTGCGCAGGGGTGGGCGGAGCCGCTGACTTCAAGAGCGGCAAGATGGCGGCGGCCGGGCTGAGGGCAATGGTGGGAGTCAAGCGGGTCATTGACTATGCCGTTAAGGTGCGCGCTTGCCGGGCTTTTCGGGTTCTCCTCTTCCCGGACCGTGAATTTCGAAACTGCACACCCGAGTTTCGTGTCTGTAATTATTTAGGATCCATCTCATCCCCCACAAGCCGCTTCTCTTGAATTAGGCCTCTCACAGGCAGCATCAAATCTCCCTCCTGCTTAGCCCTAGTTTCGTGTTGCTTCCTTGGCAACAACGAAGAAGCCAGTTTGCTGCACTTCTGTATTCCGGGGTTGTCTATAGGCGATGGGGATGGGCGTGGGGGGGTTGTCTCCTGTGGTGGTCTTCAGCCATCAGACACTGAGAACGTGATGACGTCATCTGTTAGGGACTCCCAGAATTCCTCTTGCCTCTGCTCGCTAGGAATCCTGGGATCTGTAGTTCTAACTGCGATTTAGAGGGGAAAGTCTGGCTTTGGAGCCTCAGAAGATATGGTTTGGGAAGATTTTTTTTAAAAGGGCCTAGTTTCTTGCCAATGCTTTTTTAAAATTTCCTGCTAGCCTGATGAAGAGTTAGAACGGATTCTTTCCTGCTCTCCCTTTCCGACTTTAGATGTTGCTTTTACAGGTAGTCCTCAATTTAACGACCGTAATCGAGACCCCAATTTATCTTACTCTGGTGAGACGTTTGTTAAGCGGGTCTTGCCCTGTTTTACCGCTCTTCTTGCCCGAGTTGTTAAGTGAATCATTGCAGTTGTTAAGTTAGTAACCCGGTTGTTAAGTGAATCTGGCTTCCCCGTTGACTTTGCTTGTCACGAAAGGGGACAATATGACCCCCTTCGGACTTTGCAAAGGGGGATCAACATGACCCCTGGGACGAATTGACATACTAGAATATGATGGTCAGAAACCATTGTACAACATTAGCACTGTTTAAAATAGTATATATGTTATTCTGTTTTTTCCTTTTGTTTTATGGTAAGTGGAATGCCAGGACAGTTACACTGTATTCAGTATATTCATATGTAAACAATAAAAATACATCTTAAAAAAATGACCCCGGGACACAGCAACAGTCGTAAATCTGAGCCAAATATGACTTTTAATCATGTGATCATGGGGATGCTGCAATGGTTGTAAGGGTGAAAAATTCTCATAAGTCACTTTTTTCAATGCCGTTGTAACTTTGAACAGTCACTGAACGAACTGTTGTAAGTCGAGGACTACCTGTGTACCTTGCTCTCCCTCTTGAGAATGTGTGGTAGTCCCCGCTCCTGTTTGTGTCCCCGCCACAAAGAGTTCTGTGGAATAATAGGTTGGGGTGACTAGCCTTGAATCACCAGGTGAGCTTCAGGACAGGACAGGTCTCAGTCCAGCACTATAAGCACTACAGGATATACTCTGGCTTGCAAGTGCTGCCTGCCACAACATCCACTATGGGGTAGGTTGTTCTTAAATATAGCAAGTAGCTCAAAGTTACCCAGGGGAAACCTCCATGGTGGTCGAGAATGAATTTGAATTTAAGTATCTGGTCCTAGTCCTCCGTGAGTTACACCTTTGTGACTATTTTTGTTTTTTAATGTGCCACATTTCCTACTTGCCCATTGTGGCTCTTGCTTAGGGGTGTTGCATCACTGCAATAATGAGAAGGAGAAGATGGGCTGTGTTGACAGGCATAGTGTTTCGTGTGCATCTAAGTGTAATTTACTGTAATTTTCATGCCTGCTCAAGGATAATCATGTAGAAAAAAAGCAATAATCAGAAATAAATGCATAATTTAAAGAATGGCTGCAGATAAGTCTTAAGGTTAATTTCAACTTTACCCATCTACCATTTGTTGCTATTTTTAAAAAGATACTTTTATTTCCATACCGTAAAATGTATCATTGTATGTATCTGGAAATTTGACAACTTTGACCCGTAAACTAAAAATAACACCATGAAATGAATCAGCTCTGAGGTTATACCAGAACTGTGTGTTTTTAGTAAACTGACACATGACACAGATGGAAAAAAAGTCTTGCCTAAGAAATTTATTCTCGGTTAATTTAACTGAAATCTTCAAGGTGCTGTGCATTGCACATGCTTAGATGATCAGAGATCTGGTGAAATTGAAACTGCTGATTTTTCAGCTGGTAAAACGTGTGGTTTGTCTTCGTTGGGCCAGACAAAGCTTGCATTAAGTTACCAAACCTCGTTCTCTTAAATCAGTGTTTCTCAACCCCAGCAGATTTAAAATGAATGCAGTTCAACTCCCAGAATTCCCTAGCCAGCCTGGGGGATTCAGGAAGTCGAACTTCATACATCTTGCAGAGTTGTTGAGCTTGAGAATCACTGCCCTAAAGAAACATTCTCTATTTTTTGTGTTTCCCTGAGATTCCTAATAGATTGTCTCCTTTTGCAGGTACGGGTAAAACCAGACAATTCGGGGGTGGTGACCGATGGGGTCAAGCACTCAATGAACCCCTTCTGTGAGATCGCTGTAGAGGAGGCTGTCCGTCTCAAGGAGAAAAAACTTGTTTCGGAGATAATTGCTGTAAGCTGTGGCCCACAGCAGTGCCAGGTAAGAATGCTTTTCCCTTGAGAAGGAGGAGGAAACAAGTACCAATCTCAGGTTCTCAAAGAGTAATTACCTGTAATTTGGTCTGCTTTGCCAATATGAAAAATATGAATGTTCTAGTTTGGTACTGAGCTGGGGCTTAGCCCATCTCTTTAATAATATCTAGAAACTAATTGTCATGCTCTGGAACTGTTGCAATTCCTTTCAGCATTGCCCATCAGTTTTTATTTGCTTAGTGTTGGGTGCTGAATTAAAATTCTGATCATCCTGTATGTTAAAAGAACTTACCCTATATGAAAGTTGTGGTCAATAATCGGAGGTTTTGAAGCCATCTTTATCCAGAGGTTTATTGTGCCTTCATTTGCGTTTTCCAAAATTTTAGTTTATTTCTGGGTTAGAAGAGAGTGAGCAAAGTATTTCCATGTCACGTCATTCGGATAAATATTTTGGGGCTCCCGCTTCATTTGGGCAAGAAGGCTTTTTAGCAAGACGGGTAGATATAAATCTATTTTCCAGAAATCTTCTTGCTAAGACATTTGTTTTCTCAGGGTCCCTTACTCTGCTGCATTTCAGATCAAGAAGGAATTGAATAGGATAAAGTACTTGGCATGTTAATGATCAACCATATATAAATAGTTTCAAGAAGCAGGCTAAAAGCAGCAGATTGAAATTAGGAACTTAAAGAAAATCAAATGCATAGAAATCTGCTAGGGAACGCATGACTCAGCAGTACTCTACATGACTTGGAACCATGACAAGCTGAAGATGAATCAGCAGTGTGATGTAAATGCAGAAAGGCAAACACGAGTTAGGATGCAGCAATAAAAATTCCCAAAGCACCAGAAATAATAGTTCCACTATATCAGACTGTCCTGTACCATTCCTGTTTCTGGGCATCTGACTTTTTAAGAATCGTTCAGGCAAAGTGAAAACAAGTGCAGAGAAGGACAATGAGGATGATCAGAGCACTGGGAACTAGGCCTGTGGGAGAACTCTGTGTTTAGCCTAAGAAGTGATGCATTATTCCTCAACTACCTAAGAAAGCACAGTCTATTATCTATTGTTGTAGAGCTCAGGGTACAGAATAATGGATCTAGAAAGCAGGATTCTAGAAAGCAGCCATGTGCAGCCTCCACCAAAAAAGCTAAGACAATCCTTTCTAAACAGAGGCATAGAATCAAAGTCACATGAAGTATTAGTACCGCTTTATAAAGCCTTAGTATCACCACACCTGGAATACTGCATCCAGGTTTGGTCACCATTACAAAAAAGATGTTGAGACTTTGGAAAAAGTGCAAAGATGATTAAGCAACTAAGATGATTAAGGGCCTGGAGATAAAAACATATGAAGAACGGTTGCAGGAATTGGCCTGGCCAGACTAGAGAAAAGAAGGAGTAGGGGTGACATGATAGGGGCTGCCTTGAGGGACTGCCACAAAGAATAACTTATTTTCCAAAGCACCAGAAGGCAAGACAAGAAACAATGGATGGAAACTAATCAAGGAGAGAAGCAACCTGGAATTTAGGAGAAACTTCCTAACAGTGAGGACAATTAACTAGTGGAACAGCTTGCCTTCATCACTGGAGGGTTTTAAGAAGATACTGGACAGCCTTCTGTCTGAAATGGTATAGGGCAGTGATGGTAACCTTTTCAGCACCGAGTGCCAAAACAGGAGTGTGCATGTGTACCCCAGAGCGCCGGAACCCGAAAGAGCAGCTGGCAATGGCGTGCATGCCCACAGAGAGGATTCTGCGTGCCACCTCTGGCACACGTGCCATTACAGGTATAGGGTCTCCTGCTTGAGCTGGGGGCTGGACTAGGAAGACCTCCAAGGTCTCTTCCAGATCTATTCTGATTGATTTGACAAACCAACAAAGAAAGGCAAGGGGGTAAAGTAACTTTCGCTGGATGTATTCAAATAACCATCTTTTAATGGTATTTGAAGTAGTCTGGAGTCCTGTACTAGCAGGCAGTTGAACTTGGAGCACCTCCAACTTTCTAATTCTATGAAATAAAAATTACCTCAAAGGGCTGTGTTTAGCTTACTTTATCAAACGTTTCTGATATTGGAAGTTGTTATCACTTTTTTATCTAACTTCCTACATTTTAACCCAGTTTTATTTACTTAATAAGTAACTAAAAATGCAAGGCGTACTTAATACTTCATCCTCCTATTTTCCCCACAACATCAAGACTGTTTGGTGAGTTTGGCTAAGATAAGAGTAACTGGCCCAAAGTCTCCCAGCCATTTTTTCCATACTTAAGGTGGGACTAGAACTCCCAGTCTCCTGATTTCTAGCCTGGTCCCTTCACCGCATACACCAAACATTCTTCTTCTTTCCAATGCATTTCACCCTTTCCTGCCAGAAACTGGAACTCTTGATTCCTTCCTTTCATGCAAAGTTCTTGAGTGGATGGAGTCAAGAGAATGTAGTGAATGAATGGCTGAGTATGAAGGGAGAAGGGATAGGGTTGGCTTAGCTTCTCAAAAGGATCTGGTGGCCACCAGGCGGCACCAGCTGCACACAAGAGAACTTGGTGACGTACTTGTGTGCATTGTGTAGGAGGCATCAGTGACATAACTTCTTTCTCTTCAAATACAGAAACAATGACCAAAGCAAGTGGGGAAGTGTAGCTTGAAGCTTCTTCAAAGTGGGGTGGATAAAAGAGTTGAGATTAGGACTGGGTTTTCATGTGCATTTAGTGGGGCTTTCTGATCTGAAGCACAGAAGGCCGTAAAACAAGCTTTGGAAGGTAATGAATTCCAATTGGAATATGTTTGTGCCTTAAAACAGATCCAAAGCAAGCAGAGAGGTTTTGTTTTTCTTTTTTTTAAAAAAAAAACCCACAATAATCATGATATTGTTCAGAGGATAGGAAATAGCTCCAGGAGTGAATTATGCCTTAGACAGACTTATACGTGCAAATTTAATACTGCATTTCAGTCCTAAAGAACAAGAATGTTTGCAGAGAGAACATTCTTCTTGCTTCTTTATAATAATTTGACAAAGGCTCATTTCCCTCTACTGAAATTCTTCCAGCTGTCAATAGAGTGAAGGAACATATGTTCTGCCCCCTTCTCTTCTAGGATTAAGCCAAATGCCAGTTTGATCTAGTGATTAAAGCATCAAATTAGAAACCAGGAAGATTGGGAGATCCAGTAGCATTCTTGGACTCAGGTGTGATGCCAAAATTGGATCATTCCCTGCTCTTTTCCTGCGATCCCAAGATTTTTGTTGATATTGTTTCTCTGGTGTTTTCAGCTTTCAGCTTATGCCAGTACCTGACTCAGCCAGGCCTCCTTTTCTCCCCTGCCCCTCCCCTGCTCTCCCCAGACTGGCTCTATTCTATTTTCTGTCAATGAGGCTTCCTGACAGCTCCGCCGTCATCGGTTATTTTCTGCACTGCTGCTCCCACTTCCTCATGACCTTCACTTGCTGGGTTGCTCTTGTAGTCTTTTTTTATTGTTATTATTTATTTATTTTTGGCTGCCCTGCCTTTCCTCAAGCATCGGCCTGCTGCTGATAATCCCTTAGTCTCAGAGATTTGGGGGTGGGGGAAAATCTCCAAGGCTGCCTTCCCCTTCTGTTACTGATTATTTTCTCTGATAGTATAAGGGTCTGCCTGGCACCGGGTTGCCTTTACATCTGCTAGCTCAGCAGCTTCTGTGCATCTGATAACGGATGTGTCTTGCACCTTGGCTGTGTTCCCAGTGGGGAAGCATCCTCTTCCCCCCCCCCAGACGTTCTAACAGTTGCTATCAACAACAACGCTGGAAAAGCAATCTCCGGTTCATTCATGCTAGCCTCGTACATCATTAAAACATCACATCAATTGTCTTTCAGCTCAGCGTAAGATAAATATTCCATATGGACAACATTTCCACCAAATGACAAGATACGGGGAATAGGTGTGCTTGGCGGGAGACACATGCCCACATTAAATCTCAGCCTTGGCTTTCAAGCGTCTTTAGAATAGCATTGTTCCTTTTATGTTAGCTATCTCTGTTGCTAGTGAAGTGAATAGATCTGATTTGTGAATGGGGACCAGCGCGGTGGCGGCTTATCTTATAAATGCTTTGCACCTTGGGCGAAACGATGGGGCTGTTCTCCAGCGTGAACATTCACAGGTTTCTGCTGTACAGTTTCTGACACTCTCTTTCCTCATTTCATTGATATGTTACCTACCACAGTGGAATTGCAGTTTCAGAGCAGAAGATGGGCATACGGATTTTCAAAGGATGCTCTGAGTAAAAATGCAACAGAGTTGGTGTTGTAGCTCATCCTAATAAGGGAGTTGGCAAGTAAGCCCAACGTTAAATAGACACACGAGAGACCTGAATTCCAGTTTAACCATGATATTCATTGGACAGCTGTATTTTCAGCCTTGGCTGCCTGCAAGGAGGGTTGTGAAGGTGAAATAAGGTAGTTCCACATAGGTTGCTTTGAATTCCAGTATTCCTGTAAGCAAGGATACAAGGCAGCTCAACTCTGGAATCCCCAGGGCCCTGGGTAGATACCCGGGTATTGCTTTACATAGTTTAAAGCGATGTTTTTTCAAACTTGGCATCTTGAAGATGTGTGGATTTCAACTCCCAGAATTCCCCAGCCCAATATTTGCTGGGGAAAGCATGCTGGCTGGGGAATTCTGGGATTGAAATTTCACACATCTTAAAATTGTCAAGTTTGCAAAACTCTGGTTTACTACATTTTCCATCTTAAGGGCACAATGCAGTTACAATGTGATGATTATCTGTCTTTAACTTTATCTGTCTTCTCTAGCTATCCAAAGTCATCTGCAATAAAAGCATCTTATCCTGTTTTTGGATGAGGGCTGAGCTATGAAAACTGTAACAGTAACAGAGTTGGGAGAGACCTTGGAGATTATTTAGCCCAACCCCCTTCTCTCGCAGGAGACCTATACTATTTCTGATGGATGGCTGTCCAGTCTCTTCTTAAGAGCCTCCAGTGTTGGGGAAACCACAATTTCCAACTGCCAAACTCTTATGTGGTTTCCCAGTTGTCATTAGGCGCTGGCTACCAAGTGCTTCAAAACAGAGAGAGAACTCTAGGCCAGACTCCAGCTCTAGAACAAAACTGGAGTTTTAGAAACACTGGGGAAACAACCACCTTTGGAGGCCTGGTTTTTTTTTTTTTTTTTGTCGCATCTGCAGGAGACGATCCGCACAGCCCTTGCAATGGGAGCTGACCGGGGGGTCCATGTGGAGATTCCTGCAAAGGACTACGAGAGCCTCACCCCCTTCCAGGTTTCAAAGATCCTGGCAGCGCTTGCCAAGAAAGAAAGTGTCAATCTTCTGCTGCTAGGAAAGCAGGTGAGAGAAAAGGAAGGGAGGGGCTGCATTTGGAGATAAATATTCCATGCAGAAATCAGCGGCATTCTGAATCTTGGGCAATCTCCACCCAAGGCTACGTTTCTAGGCCTTAGCATTTTTGAGAAAGCAGAAGGCCAAAGTATAGGTAGTCCTTAAGTAATGGACCCTGCCCATTATGGTCATAATTCATGACAGTCATAAAATGAGCTACATGACAGATCCAATTTTACAATCCTTTGTATGGTGGTCATTAAACAACTCCACAGACATTAAGCAAACCAGTAGCTCACTATGAGTGTG
Source organism: Ptyas mucosa (assembly GCA_012654045.1). Lineage (NCBI taxonomy): Eukaryota > Metazoa > Chordata > Lepidosauria > Squamata > Colubridae > Ptyas > Ptyas mucosa. The sequence continues at coordinate 4,781,929 of WNWU01000046.1, read as the reverse complement.
GTTTTGCCAAAAACCAGAAGTAAATGCCAGTTTTGAACGAAGCCGTTGTAAAACATGGTCACATGACTGCAGAAGGGTGCAAACAGCCATCAATGCAGGGCTGTTGGAACTTCAAATATGAATCATACTGTAAGTAGCTCCAAGTAGGCCTGATAGAATTTCAAACAGTCGCTAAGTGACCGTCTTAAGTCATAAGTCGAGGACTACCTGTACCCAACCAGTCAGCATTTCATATAACGTAAAAGAGCAGAAGCTTACTCTGGATAGCAACAGAGCAGGGAGTAAGTGCATTTCCAATCTGATAAAACAAGCATGGCCAAGGAAACGGGCTCCATGACTCAACCGAGACAGATGGCAAGCAAGGAAAGGCCGATGATGCCGAAAGGGCCAAGCCCACCAGGCCTGAGGCCAGAAGAGGCAGAGCTGAGCCTTGCAAAACCGATGGCTTTCCAAGAAAATGCAGGCGTGGATCTGATCCAGCAAGGCTTATGCTGTCCTCCCTGATAGCTTGAAAGCTGGGATATAAGAGCCACTCAGGGTTTGAGAAAGGAATGGCAAAATATGGCAGGATGTTGTTGTTGTTTTTTCCCTCTTGCTAGCTGAAGCTGCTTTTCTGGCCCCGAAAAATGGGGAACCTGGTTTTGCCGTGGCCATTACTGAGCACAAGCATTTCTCTGTTGGTTTAATGTTGCGGCTGTTGACTTTTCTCAGAAGGAAAGGGTGACATGAAAGTCAAACCAGCCCTCTCTTGAATTGGAACGGTGCGTTTATTTGTGTACATAACGCATTCTTGTGATCTTAATTCAACATTCCCAAGCCAAGTTTTGCAGCGAAACCAATCATCCCCACCTAACAGCGTCCTTTGTAGTACATATTTCCTGGCCATTATTGAGGAGTGGGGGGTGGAAATTAACCTGTAAAACCAGCAATGCTTCCTGTGACCTTCCCTCTCTCTCCCTTCCCCCCCCTCTCTCTCCACCTCAGGCCATTGATGATGACTGTAACCAGACAGGGCAGATGACGGCAGCATTTCTTGACTGGCCTCAGGTAAATTAGAAGCCTCTCTGTTTGTGCTTAAAGGTACATAATTGTTTCCTTTGCTTCAGAGAATGAAACAGTCAGATGGACAGTTGAATGGTGGTTTGATACTTTGATGTCCTGGACCTAGAAGAAATTGTCTTGTAGTAAAAGAAGGCAAGGGACACGGTGGCTCAGTGGCTAAGATGCTGAGCTTGTCAGTTGAAAGGTTGGCAATTCAGCTGCTCGAATCCCTAGCGCCGCGTAATGGGGTGAGCTCCCGTTACTTGTCCCAGCTTCTGCCAACCTAGCAGTTCGAAAGCACCTAAAAAATGCAAGTGGAAAAATAGGGACCACCTTTGGTGGGAAAATAACAGCGTTTCATGCACTTTTGGTGTTTAAGTCATGCCTGCCACATGACCACGGAGACGTTTTCAGACAGCGCTGGCTCTTTGGCTCTGAAACGGAGATGAGCACTGCCCCCTAGACCCGGAAACGAGTAGCACGCATGTGCGGAGGAAACCTTTACCTTTACCTAAAAGAAGACGGGGAAAAAATAGGAGACCAGCAGAGTGGGTAGAATAGTCTCTGTGCGATGTAACTCTGTTTGGTACCCAGTAATGAAATACAACAGCTTCTTGGCCAAGGAATTGAATTCTGCTCTTTCTTCCATCTCCCAGCTGACCACTGTAGGTCTAAGAAAGTTGAATGTGGAAAAGCAGGAATTGTTCTTGAAAATATGGGGCTTGCCCAGAAAACACGGTCCTTCAAGACAGCCAGCGCTTCACTTTTGTTTGTGCATTCACTGCCGGCTTGTTTGCATTGATAGATTTATACAAAAATGTATCTCTCTCCTGCTTCCCTACAACCCAAGAATATAAATCCTTTTCTTTCGTTCGTTTGTTTTGTTTGGAATAGAAATCTCCGTGCCTTATTTTAAAGGCAGTTAGTCCTTTGGTCCTGTTTTCTTCATCTTCCCAGAGGGATAATCCTTCACGGAGACTCTTTTTTTTCTACTGTGTGACTGGATTTGTGGTCTAATCAGCGGGCAGGCAAACCTTGTTAGTGTCCAGCTCAAATTTTACGCTTTTGCACCGTGGCCACATTTCCAGAGAGATGGTCACGGCGATCTGTGGCTGCTTGACAGTGGAGTCGAGGACAGGTGAAGTGTGCAGGCCTTCATATGATTCGCTGGTGGGGTTTTTTTTTTTTTTTTTTTGGCTGGGGCCTGCTTTGCTTGGCACGATGCGTTTCACTTGGAGCCCTTGAAGCTACATCACACAGACTGGCAGACTCGGCTTTAGGGTATTTTAATTCTGGGATGCATTGTTCTTATCAAGAACTTAATTGCCTAACTCAGTGGTCCCCAACCTTTTGGACACCAGAGGCCGGTTCCGTGGAGAGAGGTTTTCCCCCGGACCAGAGGGAGTGTGGTTTCCTGTGCTGCCTGCATCCAGCGGATGGGACTTCACTTGTTTGCACAGCCCAGCTGCTAGTATTCCTTCGTCCGGTGCCGGTCCACGGATCGGGGATTGGGGACCCCTGGCCTAGCTGGTGTTGCCTGGAGTTTGGAGATGGCATTGCAGTAAAGCCACCTCAGTTGTGTGTAGACAGATGAGTATTGTCTCTCAATCCCCACTTCTGACCTAGAATCGTTTTCTTAAATAGGGCGATTTGAAAAGACTGGTACGTATATTGAGGTGTTCGCAATGACACACCTCACGTAGCCCCGGTTTAAGGAGTTTCCATTTTGGGGCAAATCACACTTGCCCTGCTTTTCATGGAAACAGCTCTTCTTTTTCTTTGGCAGGGAACCTTTGCCTCAGAAGTGAGCCTGGACGGGAACTGGCTGAAGGTTGAGCGGGAAGTCGACGGGGGTCTCGAGACGGTGCGCCTGAAGCTGCCTGCTGTGGTGACTGCCGATTTACGACTGAATGAGCCTCGCTACGCGACTCTGCCCAACATCATGGTAGGATCCTGACACCTCTTTCTTACTCAGCTGCTCCTTTACCTGCTCCAGCAAAGCATCTCAGCGTGTGTCCGGCTTTAAGATTAAGAAAAGGGCTTCCCTGGGCATCATTCTGAAGCTGCATAGCTTTGGAGAAGAGAGAACAGCCGGTCATAAAACTTCAGAAGAAACAAAAATCTCCAGCAAAACTAGACAGCGGTTGGTTAATTGTTCCCTGTTCCCATCTTCTTTCCCAGAAAGCCAAAAAGAAGAAAATGGAGATGGTGAAGCCGTCTGATCTTGGTGTGGATCTCACGCCTCGAGTGAAGACTCTGAGCGTGGAAGATCCTCCTCAGCGCAAGGCCGGAGTCAAAGTGGAAACGGTGGAAGATCTAGTTGCTAAGTTGAAGGAGATCGGGAGGATCTGAGCAATTTAGGTAATTTGGGTAAGGGGGGGGGGGGAAGAGTGTGGAGTAGACCGGTGCTGCATAAATTCATTGCAGCTATAGTCCTCAACTTACAACCATTATGGAATCTGCCCACCACACTCATAAGTCATGACACTTGTAAATTGGGTCAGTCACACAAACAACCCCAATTTTGTTACCTTTTTTGCAGTGGTCATTAAGTGAAATTAATGGTTCACTATGGAAGTGGTTTTGCCAGAAACCAGTAATAAATGTTGGTTTTCAACAAAGCCATCATAAAATGTGATCACCTGAATGCAGGATGTCAAAATGGCCATAAATGCAAATAACCATAACTTTTGCAGACACAAGAACCTTTTTGACTCTTAAGGCAAATTTTGATCTATAGCCATAATGGCAAACCTATGGCACACATGCCCAAAGCGGCTCGTCGCGCAGCCCCGACAAGCGTGCGGCAGTGCTGAAAGCCGGCGTGTGCATGCACGCCAGCCAGCTGATCATCTGGCGCGCATGCATTCTAGAACCTGGAAGTTCAGTTTTCCTGGAGTGCGATCCCTTCGCACGCATGGCAGTGCCAAAAACCATGTAAAAACTGTGCATGCACCGGTCAGCTGATTGTCGGGCGCGCATACACGCTAGAACCTGGGAGTTCAGCTTTGTTCTGCCTGACGAGCGCTCGCACGACATTTCCGCACGACCTTTTCAGCACCCGGTGTTTTCTTCCAGTGTCCATTTATAGTGAGATGAATTCATAAAATCCAGGATTTTGGGCAGGGTGGGAAATGTACACGACTCGGTTTCCCACCCCTTATAAGGAGAAATCTTAGAGCTGTCTCATCTTTCTTCATGGGGAAAAAAAAAACATTAGTGAGGAAAGAACTGCGAAGGATTAAATAGTGGATGTTTGGGGCGGACTGGTATCAATATTCAATTAATTGTGTCCCCATAATTTAAAAGAATCTACACATTTAATAGATTAATGGCTCAGTTGAGAGAATGGCCCTTGTTTCTCGCTTCTACTGATGAATATGGGGATTTCACACTTGGTAACAGCTCCCTGGAGGAAAGAAGGTTGTCACTGGATCCTGGCTTTATTCTCCCTGACATTGTGTAGCCCTCTTGTCTTTCCTGTTCCTGCCTTTTTGCCCGATATTTGCCATCAGGTTTCAAAGTCTTCCGAAGGCCTGAATTTATTTTTCCGGCAAAAATAAAAGGAAATAGATGCAAATCTGCTTTGATTTATTAAACCCCTGAGTGCTAAAATCAGATTTTCTTGGCTCCACGGAGAATGAAAACCATGAACTCATTGAGGTTCGTAGTGACTTTTTTTATTTTTAAACATGGCTAAAATCTGCTCTGTTTAAACTGGAAGGGAACATGCAGCAATATGTAAAGCGTGTTTGAGCTATTCTAAATATATGAATATCTGTCGTCATTGTGTAGAAGGCAGATAGGCCAGAACATCGTTTCTCTTATTTATCGCCCAGGTCTTCCTGATCTCAAGATACACATATTATATTCGCCAGACCATAACTCTGGGATGTAGTTTGGGCTGTGAAGGAATGATTTTCCCAAAATTTGACTCAATTTGGAGTCTCAATCCAAATCCAGCATCTTTGTTCTGCCAGCTCATTCCTTTTTGCTTTCTCTCAAGCCTGGGTGTGAACTCTCTACATGGGGCTCCCCTTGAAGAGCACCCGGAGGCTCCAGTTGGTCCAGAATGCAGCCGCGCGGGTAGTTATGGGAGCGATGTGGGAGCGATGTGACACCCCTCCTGCGCGAGCTGCACTGGCTTCCTGTGTTCTTCCGGGTGCACTTCAAGGTTTTGGTTACCACCTTTAGAACGCTCCATGGCTTAGGACCGGGCTATCTTCGAGACCGCCTTCTGCCACCAGTACCCTCTCACCGACCAGTACGCTCCCATAGAGAGGGGCTTCTCAGGGTGCCGTCGGTCAAACAGTGTCGACTGACGGCCCCCAGGGGGAGAGCCTTCTCTGTGGGGGCACCCACCATGTGGAACAAGCTCCCCCCGGAGATACGGACAATCCCAGATCTCCGCGCTTTCCGCCGTGCCCTCAAGACGTTTCTATTCCAGCAGGCTGGCCTGGACTAACCTCTTCTAAAATTGCTCTTATATTTTTAAATCTTAATCTCATAAATTTAGAGTTTTAATTTTAGGTTTAAGACCAAATTATTTAATTGTATTTTAATCAATTCTTTAAAATATTTGTATTATATGTATTTTATCATTTGTCTGTACACCGCCCTGAGTCCCCCGGGAGTGGAGCGGTATATAAATATAATAATAATAATAATAATAATAATAATAATAATAATAACTGGGTTTGATTTGATTTGTCCGTTTGATCCATTCGGTTCAAAACGGGTCAAGTTGAGTCCATTCATTTTTCCAAATTAGGGGGGTTTTTTGGGGGGGGGGCACCTTTTGTGAGGTAAAATAGCTTTCTGCATTGCCTCACTGTTGTTGTTTTTTTAAATTTGATTTATATGCCGCCCTTCTCCGGAGACTCAGGGCGGCTTACAATGCGCTTAAGCAATAGCCTTCATACTTTTTGTACATTTATACAAAGTCAGCTTATTGCCCCCACAAACTGGGTCCTCAATTTACCTACCTTAGAAAGGATAGAAGGCTGAGTCAACCTTGAGCCTTGGTGAGATTCGAACCTGCAATAATGCATTCGACTTGACAATTAAATCGGAAGGCCAGCTCAGTTTTGAATCCCCTTCAAACGAGCCTCCAGATCAAGGCCTCGTGCAGGCCTGCATTGCCGAAGGTGTTATGCGTGAGTTTTCCACGAGTCCAGAGGGAGAAGCAAGGGCCATTGACTGGTGAGTCATCCCTTGGATTCGTTTTTTTTACTGCCGGGCCTTCATCTCATTAAAAATGGAAACAAAGAGCGCAAGAGCTGTGTGGCTGGAAAAGACTAGCACTCATCAAATCCAGCCTTATCCCCAGCTGTGGCTGGCCAGATGACCCTTGGAAACACTCAAATCATAGCAGGCTCCAGTTCTCTTTGATGCATGCTGGTTTTGGAGCTGCACTGCTCTTATCGCATCCTGAGTTCCCGCTCAGTGTCCAGGATCCTACCCTGAGCTAGGCCTCTCTTTCATGATACTCCCTCGCGCTGGCATTTTAGCAAGCGAATTAAATGGTCAGCAGTATTTTAAGTGTTTAGGTTTTTCTTATTGATTAGATGAAGACATTTCTTTTAAAAATATCGCCAGTGAATGAATGTATCCCTCCAACCCTGATGGATGATATTTTGTAGTATCAACATAAAAGAAAAGCTTCAGTCATTTATAATCGTCTAAGAAGGATATGTCCCGTCCGTTGAGGCCGCCTCTCCAAGATCCATCATCCTGGAGCCCATTGTTTTTTTGTTTTGCTTTTTTGGACTTCTTTTGGGTTTTTTTCCCTTTCCACGGGATTTTTGACAGCATTTAGCAAGAAATGAAAACATGCTCCTAATGTACCTGTACCATAAATTTATATAAAGGTTGTAAGGTTGTTGGTTTTTTTGGGGGGGGGGGGGGGATGAAAATAAACATTCATTTTATAAATCCCAGTAGGCTACAAAGTATGTCATTTTCCACGATATGCAAGCTATTGAAAAAAGAAATCCATTATATCATCAAAGATTAAAGACTAGGCATTTGTACATGAGAAAGATCCATTTTCTCATGTTAATTAACTTTCACAATGAGTTTTTCTTTATTTGAATTCTAGGGCAGCTTTCCCCAGCCTGCCTGATTCCCACCATTTTGGTTTATTTCTTCCATCCTCCCTGGCTAACTGAGACTTTCAAGTAGCAATAGCAATAGCAATAGCACTTAGACTTCTATATCGCTTTACAGTGCTTTACAGCTCTCTAAGCAGTTGACAAGAGTCAATATATTGCCCCCAACCATCTGGGTCCTCATTTTACCCACTTCGGAAAGATGGAAGGCTGAATTAACCTTGAGCCTGGTGAGATTTGAACGGCCAAATTGAAGACAGCGGGCAGTCAGGAGAAGTAGCCTGCAGTACTGCACTCTAGCCACTGCGCCACCGTGGCTCAAATACTTATCGAGTTGTCACGTTTCATCATCATCATTTAATGACCCCATATTCCCTTGCGAGGTGGAGTCTGGGCAACTGAATGGAGGTAGCAGAACATTTAATGGCCGGATGCCCTTCCTGTTGCCAGTGCGGAGCTTTATTAAGTAGATATATCGAGTTGTCACATTTGTTATCCAAAAATATTTGACTTTGGTTAATAGCTGGTATAACATGCCTGAATTCAACTGGGGTTTTTTAAAGTTCTGAACATCCTTAATTGGCAAAGCACCGGCTTTTCTTTTTCTTTTTAATTTATAAAGTATCTCAATCTCTAGAAGCTATGCAAAAACTAAGAACCGACACCAGAGGCCAAGTTTAATGATTCATTTACGATGGAATCCACTTTCCGAGGTTCTACTGCCGAGTATAGTTCTAGTAACAGGCCTAAAGGATCCCTTTCTTTTCTCTTTCAGCCTTGCCTTGAGATGCTGCTACGGGTGGATCTCCTGCTTTAAGAATGGGTGTGGCCTTCAGAGAGCCCGTCTTCCAGTCTTGGAGAGCCCATCCTGTCGGGACCCGGGTCCCTCTGAAATCACACAACCATGCTGCCTTCCATCTCAGCTGGCCGCCGGAGAGAGCCAAATGAGAGTTTAATTCTATTTTCTGTACTAATGATGGGTTGGTTTGCAATAAACGTCACGTGATCTTTTGAAGGTGCTCGGAGCAAATGTCATGTCTCTGCTGTTTTCTTTGTATTCCCAATTAATTGCTTCAGTCCTCCTGCAGTAAATGATCTGCCCTAGGCATTCAGAAGGGTTTCGTGTGTGTGTGTGTGTGTGTGTGTGTGTGTGTGTGTGTTTTTAATGGCCCATGGTTTGTAGATGTAGTGTCTGAACAGCTCACCTTTTTTTTTTTTTGCAAAGCATAGTTGGAGGCTAACTTTCCTTCATTAAACGGGTGCAGGATTTTAGGACTAGCGCCGAGTTCTTGTTGGCTTTCAGGAAAAACAAAATAAAACCAAAAGAAAGCCACAACCACGGTTCTTTTCTCTATACTCCGTGAGGAGCCTTATATTGGGAGATATTCCGTTTATAGCCCCTCTTGTCTTTTGTTGCCAACGACTCTGGCATCTGAAAAAGGTAGTTAAACATTGTGCAGGTTTCTGCTCTATTCAAATCAGTCTCTAAGGTGTACAGCGCAGCGCAGCCTTTAAATAATAATAACCTGAAACTTGACACAGCTGTCAATATCTAGAAGCCCGTTTCACGTCGGTTGCCCTTCGGTTGCCCTTCTATTTGTGTAGGCTAGCTCTTAAGCGAAGGCTGAGAAAGAGAAGACGCACTTTGATTATCCAACAACCCTTTATAGATTTTTTTTCTTTTCCTGGTTCCCTAAAATTAGCATAGCAGGGTTTATGGCTCCGTCTTTCCAAGACGGACGTGAAATGCCCCTTTTCAGGGCTCATTGGATCAAAGGGCCCTTCAGAAGCTTTCTTTGAGGTCGGGCTGGGTCCAAAGCCTTCCTTGCATCTCATATTCATAAGGGAGGGAACAGCAGGAGGTTTATTGACAATGCGCATCTGATATACGTCAGTTCGTTTCTGACTAGGACAGAGAAGGGAATGCATATGTATGGTTCATCCCTTAAAACAATCCAGCGCGTTTTCTCTTCACAAAAGAGCATTCTGTCTCCTCTGAGAAATTTCCACTTGCACAACCATCACAAAACAGGAAAAGGACTAGAATTATTTTCTATTCATCGCCTTAATGCAGGGGTCGGCAACCTTAAACACTCAAAGAGCCATTTGGACCCATTTCCCACAGAAAAGAAAACACCGGGAGCCACAAAACCCTTCCTGTGCCTGATTATTTCCTGAGCGGCCACAGAATTAGCATATGTTGTTGAATTAAATGCTCTGTTTTCTTCTGAAACTTTTTTTTTCTTGGATTTATCCATGGTTGGCCTACTGGGGGGTCAAAAAGCTCAAAAAATGGTGTGCCGGAGGGTATCGCACATTGGTGGTTGTGACGCATATTTTGAGTGACGGAGCCGCAGCAGAGGGATGAAAGAGCCACATGCAGCTCCAGAGCCAAGGGTTGCTGACCCCTGCCTTAAAGGAAAACAGACTTTCTTAAAAGTCTCTAGGTTGGGATGGACTAAGCTCTGCATGATTAACAAGTTGCCTTTTTTAAAACCCAGAATTTACCATTCTGCAGTCAGTACTGAAAATAAAGCAAGAGTGGGTAGTTTTATAGAAGCTAGTCTCTACACACCCGGTTGGTTGGCTGGGAAATTTGAGGAGTTGAAGTCCACACACCTTAAAAGTGGCCAAGGTTGAGAAACAAACACTTCTAGATGAAGAAAAGGCTTTTGCAAAAGGTGTTGGGGTGTTGATGCCAGAGATTGAGTGAGGGGAAGGTTTGTATTGTATGTTTTATTATGTATGGTGATGTGATTATATTTTGCCACCTTTTGTGAGCCACCAGGAGTTTATAACTGCAGCAGGATCGAAATACGATTAATTAATCGATCCAGGGGTTGTTCACAACGGGATATAAATTGGGTACATAAATAAAAATAAAATGAAATCAGTAGTTATGTCATCTGACACGGTCGTGCTGTTGCTGGTTTATCGGCACACGATGCGTTTTGTGAACATGGCCCTTTGAATTCAGCAACCTGAGGTTAACATCTAAGCACCTTCAATGGACTCAAAATCTTTGTGCTGAATTTTGCAGCAGTAAATCAGCATTCCAGAAGATCCCCCTTTGCACACACTTCCGTTCAGCAGGGTTTTTCATGGCCCGAGTGTTTTATAGACTTTTTGCCAGCTGGTAGTATATAACCCTGTTTAATCAGCCTGTTTTTTCTATAGCTGTGTAGAGTTTTCCCCCCAAACCAGGAGCAGAGGTTCAACAAAGAACCCTGGTTTTGTCCGCAGAGAATAGTGAAGAGCCAAGTTTGCAGAGACAATGGTTTGTAGCAAACAGTGCACTGGGGTCTTTGCAAACTTGGTCAAGGGGAAAGGATTTTGAAAGAGATTGCAAGCGGTGCAAAAGGAAGAGTGCAGAAAAATGCCGAACGACACAAAACTCCTAGTCTTGGATTGACACCCGTTGGAGCAGAAGCCTCAGCCGTCTTTGAAAGTGATTAAAAAAAAAAAAACTTAAGCTTCCTTCGCCACTGGGATTTTTTTTTCCTGCTGTTTGCCTAGTGCGAACACAAGGCTGTTGGCAGAAGCGCTAGGAAAGGGATAAACGTACCAATGAGCGATTTAATATCTTTAAAGGCTTGGGTGATCCCCAAAATACTTGCACATCATCCACATAAGTTTGGCCAAAATTTAGCTGCCCCGGCTCTGCTTAAATCCCTCCTTGTGCCTGTCAATCAGCATCTGCCACAAGCAGATAACTCTATTGTCATTCTGCATCAGATACGCTTGGACTGTTCGGCGGTTATGGAGGCCAGAAAGTAATCCTGATTTATAGGCAGCACAAAGGGTGCCTTGAAACGAAGTCAGGGTTCGGCCCCCACCCCCACACCTTGCCCCCACCCCCACCAATCATGCAGATTTATTTGAGGGAGGGGTGCTGGATTAGTGTGCCAGGAGCTGTGATTTTGGATAGCCAAATGTCCTTTGTTCCAAAGCCATGAAGTCCACCTTGGCCAGGACTCCCCCCACCCGCGTCTTGCCATCCAGTGCCCTGCTCCAAACCCTTGCAAAATAATTGACAGCTCCCCAGCTGACTTTTGAATACGCTCCTCCCCTCCTTTGTTGTGACTTTTCAACAGGTTTTGCTGGTGCATAACTTGAATAGCTGAGCTGCTTTTCGCCTGGCCTGCTGCCCCAAGGGGGAGGATTAGGTCTCCTCCTGGGCCTTTGGTTCGCTGCTGCTCTTTCTTTATTCCTTCCTTCCTTCCGCTACCTGGTGACACACACGCACACACACCTGCCTTCCGGCATCTCCAACAGAGGCCCTGCCTTTCCCTTGGCACTCGGGGTTGGGAGCCTTTCTCCGATCTCCGTGTCCTTCTGTGCCTCGACCTCCTCCCCCTCCACCCCACCTTTGAGCCAAGCTGGCATGGCTTGCTGGCATCCGGGCGTCCGTTTTTCTTCCAGCCTGACCATCTGTCTGCTTTCCCTGCTGGGTGAGTTTAGGAAACTGGGCTCTTGGGTTTCTTTTTTTTCCCTTCCCCACCAGCTGGTCTGATCCTGCTGGCTTCTGGCAGAATCTGAGCCGCTTTTGAGGAAGGAAGCAAAGCTCTTGTCATATTCCTAAGGGGTACGAAGGTTGTATCTCCCCTTCAGCCGGGTTGGAACAAGAATTGAAATGGAGGGAAGGGAGCAGGGGCTGGTCCGGCTACAAGAGCAGCGTATTTGGGGCAATGAAGATGAATTCGATCCGAGGAGGTTCAGCTGAAGGTGAACTGTCTCAAGACTCACCTGTGCAAAGCATCAAACCCCCCCACACCACCCCAGTTTAAAAGAGCCCTGAGAAAGATGGTGCTGTTAAAGGTAAAGGAAAAGGTTCCCCTCGTACATATGTGCTAGTCGTTCCCGGCTTGGGGACGGTGCTCATCTCCGTTTCAAAGCCGAAGAGCCAGCACTGTCCGAAGACATCTCCGTGGTCATGTGGCCGGCATGACTAAACGCCAAAGGCGCACGGAACGCTGTTATCTTCCCCCCAAAGGTGGTCCCTATTTTTCTACTTGCATTTTTTACCTGCTTTCGAACTGCTAGGTTGGCAGAAGCTGGGACAAGTCATGGGAGCTCACCCAGTTACACGGCACTAGGGATTCGAACTGCCGAACTGCCGACCTTTCAATCGACAAGCTCAGTGTCTTAGCCACTGAGCCCCCACTTAGCCACCAAATCCTTTCAATTTGCCGCACCCGGCCTGGAAAAACAGAAGTGGGCATGTGTGACACACCTCCACTCCAGCAACATAAGACCCTCCAGGTTGCCATCTTGTTCTTACAAGGGTATTTGTGCAGCACAGTTGGCTTTGGCAGTCAGAACTGCGCCGTGGAAGCCGCCTCATCTAAAAACAATCCACTTTGAGGAGAGGGGGGGAAAAAAGGAAACAAATATTTTGCTGACTTTTCAGCTTCCCCCGTATGAGCTGTCATGGCATTTCCCCCTCTAAATTTGGACGTTCTGCCTCAGAAAAAGAACCCGAATGGTAGTTGTTTAAAGTGGTGATTTGAAAGGTTTAGTTGCTGCCTGAAAAATGCTGTGTTTTAACTCTGTCTCCTTTGATCCAATTCTTTTTTTTTTAAAACTGAGGCAAGGAGCGTTGTGTATCTCTGTATGTGTACAATTTTAGACCATAAGCCAGGGGTGAAATCTACTTACCTTCCTTACCGGTTCAGAAGTGCCCACGCCGCGTGCGCCCGCTTGCTTCACTCATGCATGCATGCGCATCACACGCACGCGTGGACCCTCTGCACATGCGCAAATCCTGCGCATGTGCAGAGGGTAAAAAAAGACATTACTTCCTGGTTAAAACCAGGAAGTAACGACACCCGGGTGAATGGGTGGAGCCTCGTGCTGCCATTGCTGCCGGTTCTCTCCTCACGGTCACTCATGCCCTTGTCACCTCGCGGTTAGATTATTGCATCGCGCTCTACATGGGGCTACCCTTGAAAAGTGTTCGGAGACTGCAGTTGGTCCAGAACGCAGCCGCGCAAGCTGTCATGGGTGCACCTAGATACACCCACATTACACCAATTCTCCGCGAGCTGCACTGGCTCCCTATTGGTCTCTGGTCACAATTCAAGGTGTTGGTTATTACCTTTAAAGCCCTACATGGCTCAGGGCCAGGGTATCTTCGAGACCGCCTTCTACCACATAGCTCCCAGCGACCGGTAAGATCCCACAGAGTTGGTCTCCTTTGGGTCCCGTTAGCTAAACAGTGCCAGCTGGTGGGCCCGCGGGGGAGGGCCTTCTCTGTGGTTGCCCCAGCTCTCTGGAACCAGTTATCTCCTGAGGTCTGGACCAACCCCACCCTCTTGGCCTTCCGAAAAGCGGTGAAGACCTGATTTTTCTGGCAGGCCTGGGGCCGTTGATCTCGCTCTTGCGATCTGGCAAGATCCGGCCATGAATGGTATGAATGAGTTTTAATGTTTTTAATTTTTAAATGTTTTTATTAGGATTTTAAATATATTGTGAGCCGCCCTGAGTCTTCAGAGAGGGGCGGCATATAAATTGAATCAAATTGAAAAAATTGAATTCTCCGAACCACCTGCCACAATTGTTACCGGATTGCCCGATCCGGTCCGAACTGGGAGCATTTCATCCCTGCCATAAGCGCTCTGGGTTTCTGTGGGCCGTTCTGAGTTTCTGGGCGTTAGCCAGAAGTTGCTGGCATTCTGCCTTTCTCTGTTCAATAATCAGGAGGTCAGGGTGCAAAGCAGAGCTTCGCCCAACTTGCTTAACTTGGCCACTGAATTCACCTAATTGCAAGCTTGAGATTGGGCTCACCCAACGAGCGAAAGCCACCAAATGAATTGACCAAGGTTAACACTAACCAAGCTTAGAACATGTAGCCTGACTTGCTCCATATTTATTTATTTATTTGGAAACGTATAATGCTGCCTATTCGTGCATGGCGACTCAAGGCGGTTTACAAGAATATAAAAAGGTATATATTTTAAATATATAAAAAAATATAAAAACCAATAAAACTAATAAAAAAGAGAATCAATAATACATTAATAAAGTAACGTAATAAAATAGCCCCCCGCCCTGGCGACAACACATCACATGAGCCATTTAATGGTCTCCATCCCGCTTTGCATTTCCCCAGGCCCGCTGGCAGAACCAGGGCCTTTCGGAAGAGTATTAGAGTGGGGGCCATTCTAATCTCTGGGGGAATGATGTTCCAGAGAAAGGGAGCCACCATGGAGAAGGCCTTTCTTCTGGGTCCCACCAGGCATATCTCCCTAGGGAATGGGATCCGCAACATTCCTTGCCTCCCTGCTCTGGTGGGTCGGGTAGATGTGACTGGCAAGAGATGGTGTCTCATATCTTGGGCTTAAGCTGGTTAGACATCGGATGAAAACCAGAGAGAAATTTAGACCTGTAGGACAGATGCCAGGTTGAGTGGTGGGTTTCAAAAATTTTTACTACCGGTTTGGTGGGTGTGGCTTGGTGGACGTGGCATGGCTTGGTGGGCATGGCTTGGTGGGCGTGGCTGGGGAAGGAACTTCCTCACTCTGGGGGAAGGTTACTGCAAAATCCCTATCTCCTCCCGATCAGCTGGGACTCGGGAGGCAGAGAATAGATGGGGCAGAGCCAGTCAGAGGTGGTATTTATCAGTTCTCTGAACCACTCAAAATTTCCACTACCGGTTATCCAGAACTGGTCAGAACATACTGAAACCCACGTCTGGCCAGGTTGGTAGTAGAGACCCTCTGGATAGTGTGTGATGTATCACTGAAGTATGGCCCTGTGAGATGAAAGCTAGTGAGTAGATCTTGGAGTAAGGTCCAGGTTAGACTTCTTTGGGAGAGCCATCTTCAGCATCTGTAATGTTTGCCAAAAGGGATTTAAAAGAAGCTTCATAGGCATCTGTTCAAGGGACAATGATGCCATATGCATCATGGTGTCACACATATACACATATCCAAAACGCCCATGTCAAATTATCTGGAAGTTAGCAAGAAACATTTCTAGGCAAACTTAAAATTAGGACTCCTTACTCATATAGATATACCGTATTTTTCAGAATATAAGATCCACTGGAGTATAAGACGCACCTTAGTTTTTGGGCAGGAAAATAAGAAAAAAGCTGATTGGCAGGTGGATCGGCCTCCCGGAATACCTCCAATCAGCTGTTCCCAGAGGTGAATTTTAGCAACAGGCTCCTTGGTTGTGAGCTCTGTGCCTTGCTTTTTTTTTTTCCCCTGCCTCTGAAAGCCTCCGAAACAGAGCTTCAGAAGAAAAGCCTCTGAAGCTCTGTTTGGGGGTTTCTTTTCTGAGGCTTCTTTTCTGAAGCTTCTTTTCTGATGCTTTTTTCACCTCCATTTGAGAAGCTGGGCGAGGCTACATTCGGAGTATAAGACGCACCCAGATTCTCACCCTCTTTTTGGGGGAAAAAAGATGTGTCTTATACTCTGAAAAATACAGTAATCAGAATCCTTGTGTCTTTGGGCTCAGACTGGAAAAATGGAATTAGTGAACACAGCCAGACCGGGCAAGAATAGTTGATGCCTCCTTTGCTGGATGTTAGATGTCGGAGGGATCTTTTGAGGTCTGCTGGTTCCCCATCTTTCTCTTCTTCCTTTTTACCTTTATCCTAAATTGTCCCAAAGGTGCTTTTTCAAGAGGCAACTGGACTTGTTATTCTTTCAAGACTTCAAGGCTTCTTCAGCTCCTTCTTTGATTTTGTTCTAGTTGTTTTGATTATGTCATTTTCGTATTGATTGGTGTATTATGGGCCACTGTGAGTCATTTTGAGTCAGTCAGCATAACATCAAATGAACAAAGAGTGATACCATGACGCAGTGGTTAGTACTGCAGGCTTCTTTTGCCGACTGCAATTTGGCAGTTCAAATCTCACCAGGCTCAAGGTTGACTCAGCCTTCCATCCTTCCTAGGTGGGTAAAATGAGGACCCAGATTGTTGGGGGCCATAGGCTGACTCTGTAAACCACTTAGAGAGGGTTGCAAAAACACTATGAAGCGGTATATAAGTCTAAGTGCTATTGCTATTGCTATATTAGCAGAATTGTTGCCAATCTCTGATCCTGGTTAGCAAAAGGAGCCATATTGTACCATTTAGCAGATCTAACTAACCTTGTCTGATCTTGAAACTTCCAGCAGGGTTGGACCTCCTAGTTCAGCATGCTGGCTGGGGAATTCTGGGAATTCTGACGTCTACATTATCTTAAAGTTGCCAGTGTTGAGAAACACTGCCCTAGTTAGTCTATGGTTGGGAAATCACTAGGAAATCTCAGGGTTGTAGGATGGATTGGGAAAGTGAAAGAAATACTCCAGAAGAATACAATGGCAAAACCTTTTGTATTTTCTATAACAAAACTACAACAATGTGTACTTCTAAACAGAGGTGGTTGAGTTCAACTGAAAGGAGATGTTATTTTTACTTTGACTTTTCAGATCCAGCCTGAATCTCATTAGGAAAAAGTAAATAATGTACTTTGGAAAAAGAAAGGTGTTCATGCAACTGGTTTACTCATCACCCAAGCCCCAACCCAGGGGTCGGCAACCTTAAACACTCAAAGAGCCACAAAGGTCCTAACCAGAAGTCCTAACCGTTCAATTCTGAACTCCGGTTCCCCCACCATAGAGTGTCTTCCTAGTGCGACGTCCTTTCTCTACCTGTCCTAACCGAAAGCCCTATCAATTGTGGAGCCGACCAGTGAGAGGGAGCTGAAGCAGAGGAATGAAAGAGCCACATATGGCTCCAGAGCCACGGGTTGCCAACCCCTGCCCCAACCTTTGGCTCAGTGATGTTGTGTGAATGTAACTCATTCAGTAAACGAACCATGACTTATCTCCTTATCTCTGGAAACAAGGCAACCAACACTGATTTTAAAAGAGTTGCCTAATGGAACTACAGGCTTGAAAGCAATGTGAGGATAGTAATGGTGGCGCATGGGTGATTGTCTAAGGCAGGGGTAGGGAACCATGGACCCTTTATTATTATTATTTTTTAAAAAACATTTTTACAAAGTTATAAAATATTATAAAATACAAAAATAGAGCAGCGAGGGGGAGGGGAAAGGGGAAAGAGAAGTGAGGAAAGGTAGGGGAAAGAAAAGAAAAAAAAAAGAAGCATTGACTTCCAACTCTCTCTGTTGCAGTAGAATCAGGCATTAGCATCAAAGCAGCTTTTTGCTTTTCCATAATAGTATGGATGAGTCATTTCTATAAAGATCTATTGATCTAATCTGTAAACCCAAAGTCAGAGTTTCATTCTTTGCCACATCAAGCACAAAGTTCAGAAGCGGTTTCCACACAGAAACAAAAATAGCCGTGTTCTTTTCTTTAATCAAAGTACTCAGTTTTGTACATTGCAGCCGACTCCATCCAGCTTCTGCAACCATTCGTCCATGGTAGGTATCAAAGGGTCCTTCCATTTTTATTTATTTTTTTTGCACAAACAATAGTCTTGCTGCTGTCAACATCTATAGTAACAAAGTTCCCTTTTTTAAAAATCCATTATTAGACCCAAAAGGAACTATGCCCCCCCTTTTTTAAATTTGATTTATATGCTGCCCTTCTCCGGAGACTCAGGGCGGCTTACAATGTGCTAAGCAATAGCCTTCATACTTTTGTATATTTATACAAAGTCAGCTTATTGCCCCCACAAACTGGGTCCTCAATTTACCTACCTTAGAAAGGATGGAAGGCTGAGTCAACCTCGAGCCTTGGTGAGATTCGAACCTGCAATAATTGCAGGCAGCTGATGTTAATAACAGGGTGCTTTAGACCACTGTACTATCCAAGGCTCTTGTGGACTTCAAAATGGCTGGCTCACGAATTCTGGGAGGTGAAGTCCACAAGTCATAAAGGGGGCCCTGATCGTTCCCCACCCCTGGTCTAAGAATAGCATTTCTACCTGCCAATCTCTGCTCTTTCCTGTCTCAACTTTCCCATCTTCAGTTGCCACCTTATTTTGGTGATGGATAGAAGCGAGCGGGTGGCTCCCTTAAGAGCAACAGGACAGACAGCAGGCCTTCTTCCATTCCTTCATCCTAACCAAAGTGTTCCCATGCTGATTTCCTCCTGTTAAGCTCAAATGAAGACTCGGGGGGGAGGGGGAAGAAACCGTCGCAATTAAAAGAGAGCCACCTTTCGATCAATGCCTTCTTCAACCGGAGCCCAGCATAGGGGAACCTGGATGTTCACCCCCACCGACCCCTTTCTGCTAGATTTATGGCCTTCTGGCCTTCTCCCATCCCTACCCCCCTCTCTCTCTTTCCCCTTAGGGGGCTGGCCCATCCATTACAGCGTGTGGTGGCTGCTGAGCTCCCACTGAGCCAATTTTCATCCATCTTCTCCTGTCGTCTTCCCCCGCTGACTCCCGGCTTTTCTCACTCAGCTCCTGCTAATGCAGCCCCTGGCGTGTGGCCGATGCTGTTGTGCAGCTTTTAATTTACAAGGGCTCAGACCTGGAGGCCCTGCTGGCTTCAGGGTTTGTTATATGGATGGCTCGAAGGAGCTGGAGATGGGAGGGAAAAAAAAGGAAGGGTCGGGATTTAGCCTGGCTCCACTCAATCGGAGGACATTGTTTCTCCTTGGTGGTGCTGACAGGCAATAAATGGACTTGCGAGAGAAAATGGAAGGAGGACGGGAAGGAGGAAGCTCTGGAGATGGGCTTCGTGGCATGGCATGCCACGTTTCCAGCCAAACAGGGAGGAGGGAGCTGTCGATTTTGTCATTTTATGGCTCCCTATAATATGCTTGGGACAATAGCATCACGCAATATGGAAGCATTAAAAGGCTGCTTATAAGTTTGACTGCTATTTTGTATTCTCAGTAGGCGAAAGGCCAGGAAAAGAGAAGAGAGACCAAGCCACCCTATGAGCCTTCAAAGTTAGGCCTGTTCAGAAAGCAGGTTGGGTCTCTTCAAAGGATGTAGGGAAAGGAATAGAGTTGTGCTCATTCATGGATATCATTGTCTTCGTTGCCTATCCGTTTTGTCCTGTATTGGGTGGAAAATCTAATGCAGGAGAGTAGACGACTAGCAGCAATGTTCTCATGAACTTGCCTAAGTCCTTCAAGTTCAGAGTCCTACTTCTTTGAGGTGCTTAGTTGACGGACCATAAATGATTGAACTCATCTTGGGTTTCCACCAGACATTCTGCCCCATATATATTAATGTGGGGATGGGGCCAACCTATACATTTCATCGCATGTCCTTTGTATGTGCGCCGATTAATTTCAGACAGGAACTACACCAGTGGCGGGTTGCTCCCGGTTCTGTCCGGTTCTATAGAACCGGTAGTAAAACCGGTGGGAGGCTCCGCCCACCTGCCACGACATCATCATGGGTCATCTTTGCACACGCAGAAGGTTCTGTGCATGCACAGAAGTGCATGCGTGCACACACTCTCGCTACAAACCGGTAGTAAAGATAAGTAGAACCCACCCCTGAGCTACACAGAGGGTGGAAACAGATCAAGACTACTAAAGGCGCTGAAGACAACCCACCAGATTGTAGTGAGGTAGATGAGGTGTTGGAGGGCAAAGATTAAAGTGATTTGATTTCACGGGTTAAGTTATGTTTTAGTAGAACAGGTGCGAATTTGGCCGGGCTTATGGCAAAGGTTGGAGTGTTGAAATGACAAGATGTTATAGCTATTCCAATATCTATAATGTTTCAACTGTTCCAATAATAGAATGATCCCATTTGAATTGCCTGTTGACGGAGCAATCCCTGGCACAGTGGTTTAGCAGGGAAATAATTCAATAAATAAAGCGATTCAGTTCATTCTGAGGCAACTTCAGGTGTCAGATTTAATCCTTTTTCTTCCTAGCATTCTCATTGTGCTAAGCCATGGTTTGTTGAATAAGCTACAAACTCGTTGAGTTCACACAGCATATTAAGTCGAAACCCAACTCAAGCATTTGAGTTGTGCAAAACATTTCAAAAGCTCTTGAGCGTGGTAGTAACTTGAGCTCGAAATGAAGGTTTGTTTTTTTTTTTTAAATCATTTTGGAAGGGTTTTTAAGGTCAAAATGTCAATCTTAAACTGAAAACACTTCTAGAATGGCCGGCAAGCCTATTTCATTCTCAACATTCTTGTTTCCCAACCCGGCGAGGAATGTTTTCAGCTTCCACCCTTACAAAACATAGGATTTGGGAATAATTGAAGGAGGACAATGAAGTTAAAAGTTTGCTTTGGGAGTATCTCAGGTGTGTAAAAAGGTCTCCGGTGTGCCTTGAGGCAATCCTTTGATCCAGATGGTTCCGTCCATTAACTCTTAAGTGGTCCTTCCAGGCTGTAAACTGAGTCACTCCACCTTGATGTCTTGAGACTTGATTTGGCAGGCTGCTTTGTTTAATTATTTTTATTTAATTAATTACTAATTAAATGTGATTGCCACCCATCTCACTGTAATGTGATTCTGGGCAACTTGCAATATATATATATATATATATATATATATATATATATATATATATAGAATTTTAAAAGTACAAAAAAAATGCATACGATAAAAATAAAACACTCTAAAAATACGAAGGATCACCTACAAAAGAGCTGTGGTGGCGCCTTAGTTAGAATGCGGTATTGCAGGCTAACTCTGCCCACTGCCAGCAGTTCGATCCTGACCGGTTCAAGGTTGACTCATCCTTCCATCTTTCCGAGGTCGGTAAAATGAGAACCCAGATTGTTGGGGGCAACGGGCTGACTCTGTAAACCACCTAGAGAGAATTGTAAAGCAGTACGAAGAGGTATATAAATCTAAGCGCTATTGCTGTAACTAAAAGTCGGGATGGCTTTACTTCTGCACCTGTCTTCTATCTTCATGGAGGGCTCTTTCTAGCCCAGTGATGGTAAACCTATGACAGGCATGCCAAAGGTGACACGCCATGACATTTTGGGTGACACGCCAATGTTCACCAACACCTGACACCAACTATTCTCGAAAGCACATCCCATTCTCATGAATGCAGAGACCGTGTGAGAATGGGGTGTGCCCTCACATGGCCTCTGGATCCTCCAGAATTTGCGCACAAGGGCCATGCTCTTATGTGGCCTCTGGAGCCTCCAAAAACCATGTAGAACCTGGTTTAAGCATTGGTATCAGTTGGGTTCTGGGCTATCTGCAAGATGAAGGGATTGTGCTTAGCAAGAGTTACTATTCCATGCTTAAGCTGGTTTGTGATGGCGATGATGTATCAGATGAAGGATTACGGGCAGGGGTGAAATCTACTTACCTTCCCAACTGGTTCAGAAGTGCCCGTGCTGTGCGTGCACAAGCGCGGGGACCCTCTGCACATGCGCAAACCCTTCTGCACATGCGCAGAGGGTAAAAACAGGTTACTTCCTGGTTAAAACCAGGAAATAACAATAACCGGGCAGGTGGTCGGAGCCTCACGCCACCATCGCTACCTGTTCTCCAAACCACCAGCTGCCATCACTACCGGTTTGGTCAAACCGGTCCAAACCGGGAGCATTTCACCCCTGATTACGGGTCTGTGAGATATTCTCAGTCAAGAAGGAGGTAAGCTGTTTTCAAGAGAACTGTCTACAACAGGTTCTCCAGTTTTTAGTCCTCTGGCCCAAGGGTGGGCTTCAAAAATTTTAACAAGGGTGTCTCTGCCCAGTTGCTGGGTGGGCGTGGCCTGGTAGGCCTCCTGCACTATGGTGCGGGGGAGGGACATTTTTGCCCTCCCCGGGCTCCAGAGGCTTTTCTCAAGCCTCCGGGAGGGCGAAAATAGCCTTTCCAGACTTCGGACGCCCTCTGGAGGAGGCCCATTTTTCACCCTCCCCGACCCTCCACATGCACCCTGCACTTACCTGTATCCAAAACAGGCCACGTGGGGACTCCTGGGAGGGGCAGGGTGGGGTGGGTGGGGCCAGCCAGCAGTGGGATTTGGGGTTCTCCGAACTGCACAGAATCTTAGCTAGAGGTTCTCCTGAACCCCTGCAAACCCCCAGCAGCCCACCCCTGCTCTGGCCTTATAATTAATTACCAGGCAGAAGTCGTTCATGTCATTCAATGTGAGGTTCAGAAGATACCTAAAGCATCATGTTTTTCCAAATTTAGTAACTTTAAACATGTAAGCTTCAACTTCCGGAATTCCCCTGTCAATTCCTGGGGAATTCTGGGAATTGAATTGGCAATGAAGTTGCCAAGTTTGAAAAACATAGATTTAGTGCCCAGGATAGGAATTCATTATTATAACACTCACTTACATTTGCTGCGTACTGTAAGTATATACTTGTCTGTTCTTCTGCATAAAAGAAACCAATCAAACGTTCTATTGATGCATGAAGAGATTGGGGTGGGTGGGTCGTTGGAGCTTATCTCTTAGGGGAAAAAATCATAGAGGAATAGAATCGAAATGACAATTCTTGATATTACTTATTAAGAGACTCTAGCTTTCTATTTCTAGTAAAATGCCATGGTGATGGGCCTGCCTTGTAGAAGTAAATTATTTAACGGAAATTTAATTTATTTAAATGTATACAAATTTAAAACAGCTGTTGGCAAGCTTGGGGATTGAGTTTTAATATCAGTGCTCATGACTATATAATGTTCATTACAACTAATTAGAAGAGAACGCTGAAGCTACAAAAATGAGGGGGGGAAATGGTGGGGGGGAAAACTTTTTTTGTGTGTTTTTTTAAAATTAAAATTTATTTTTGTCTGACCACTTCAGTCAGGTTCCCATGTTACGCTTAGGCTCAAACCATCTTCATTCAGCCTAGGACCTTACAGAAAGTCAGCGTTTATCTTTCTTCTCTAGTTAAAGTGAAGGTGATAGTAAGGATTCTTAATATAATTCTTATTTCAGTATAAGGAAGGAAGGAGGAAAGGAAAGAGAAAGGAAAGGGAGGAAAGGGAGAGGGGGAGGGGATAAAGAGGAGAGGGGAGGGGAGGGGAGGGGAGGGGAGGAGAGGAGAGGAGAGGAGAGGAGAGGAGAGGAGAGGAGAGGAGAGGAGAGGAGAGGAAAGAAGGAAAGGAAAGGAAAGGAAAGGAAAGGAAAGGAAAGGAAAGGAAAGGAAAGGTTCAATTTCCCTTTCTCT
Source organism: Ptyas mucosa (assembly GCA_012654045.1). NCBI lineage: Eukaryota > Metazoa > Chordata > Lepidosauria > Squamata > Colubridae > Ptyas > Ptyas mucosa. The sequence continues at coordinate 4,758,745 of WNWU01000046.1, read as the reverse complement.
TTAACTATGATAATTGGGCCCAGGAATTAGTAAATAGATAGGAAAATATTGGATGCACAAATCCTAAAATCCTATTCATTTTCAAATCTAATATTGATAGTACGTTATACACCCTGCTTTTCACACAACTCTGTGAAACTGGCCATTTCTTGGGAAACAAAGGGCAAGTTGATTATACTTAAACAAGGTTTAAGGACAACGTTTTTAGACCTGAGACCCACTGCTCCCTTCCAGGGAGTGCAACATCATGGTACCAACGAGTTTTAAATGTGACCACGGGCAGCAATATTTGAAGCTGTCTTGACAAGCTTAAGTTCTTTTGAGATAATGATGCCTGAATGTTGATGTTTGTACATGTTTTTAAAAAAAATGAGACATTTGGCAAGAGCCAAGTCGTGTGGTTTATTATCCATTTTAAAAAAATGTGTTCTTTGCGTGAACCTGGAACAGGGAAGTTATCTCTCTTCCACAGTCTTTAAGCAATCTTTATGGTTCTTTGATGGCCCATGGAAGGACAAAGATAATTGGGTGAGTGTCAGTGTAGGGAGCTGATGGAGAGAGTGGAAGGAATCTAGGAAAATTTATGCGTTGATTTGCTTATTTACTTATATTCACACGAATAGAAACGATTGCTCGAGGATAGCCACTTATTTAAATTGGCATTGCTTGGATTTACGGCTCCGACGCAGATGGGGGAAGATGTTTTGATGCCTGCTGCAAAAACTCCATGGTTGTTAGGAAGTTATTTGAAAAGTAAATAACTGACCATTTCCTTGAATGAGGGGTGAAACCAGGAGTGGCTTTATATCATAATGGGAAGATGATTAATACAAGGAAGAACTGATCCATTTAGCTGTGTGGCTGGGCTAAAGAGCTTTGTCTAGCTTCCTATCCACCCAAAATTCTCCACTTAATTTGCATTTAATTTTGATGCTGCCTTTTATAGCAGTCATTTCCCCCTCTGCAAGGGTTACCATATCTGGGCAGCAAAAGTCTGAATGGCAATAGCACTGAGACTTATATACCTGTGCTTTTACAGCCCTCTCTAAGCGGTTTACAAATGTCAGCATCTTTGCCCCCAAACAATCTGGGTCCTCATTTTACCGACCTCGGAAGGATGGAAGGCTGAGTCAACTTGGAGCCAGTCAAGATCGAACTCCAGACAGTGGGCAGAGTTAGCCTGCAATATTGCATTCTAACCACTGCGCCACCACAGCTTTAAACGCTAGAGTCATTCAAGGGCTGCAAGAAAACTCTTTGCTGCCCTCAAGTGGTCATGAAAATTTGTGCAGCCATTGCAATGATTGTTGTGTTTCCATTGATAGCAGAGAAAATTATATTGACTGCTTACTTGTTTTCTCTGTTTTCAGCCCCATTATTCCCTGTTCTATCTTCATTCCCTCTGGCTGTGCTTGTTGGGAATTCTATTTCTCTCCCCATTCCATTCTCTTTACCCTCTGCTCAGGTCCAAATTACTATCATCTGGAGAAGGAATGCGACCATCCTGGCAATGGGAAGCCTGCGTCCAAATTTTACAGTGGAGGTAGATCCCAGCTTCCAGTCTCAGTTCAGCGTGGATCCCGTGCATGGCAACCTCAATATTTCTGACCTGAGGACCACAGATTCTGGCATGTACTCAGTGGAGATCTTCCCCCTGGGGAGTGTTGCCCAGAAGGGAAACATCACTATTAGAGTATATGGTGAGTTGGACCAAGTTTGAATGCTATTGTTATGAAGCTGCTTTCTTTGGTGCCGCTAATATCTCAACAGCCCTATTAAAAAGGAAGTTCCTGATCTTGCTAGCCAACTCTTCTGATGTATTTATCCTCTCTTTTTAATATTTGCTCTGTCAAAAATTTGGAGCCAATAATTGTTCATGTTGAACTTCAGTCCCCAACAGCTGTGGGTTGGCACACCAATGGTCAGAGATTCGGGGAGCTGTAAGTCAGCTGTATTTTGAAGTCCATATTCTTCTCCCCAGCCCTGGGCCACAACCTAGTTAACAAAACACATTTCTGTGTCCATGTGGCATCACACGTTATATCCAAACAAATGTACTGATTAACAGATTAACAGAGTTGGAAGGGACCTTGTAGGTCATCTAATCCAACTTCCCACCCAAGCAGGAGACCCTACACCATTTCTGACAGATGACAGTCCAGTCTCTTCTTGAAAGCCTCCAGTGATGAAGCTCCCACAACTTCTGAAGCAACTTCTGTTCGATTGGTTGATTGTTCTCACTGTCAGAAAATTTCTCCTTATTTCCAGGTGGAATCTCTCCTTGCTCATATGATATCCCAGGCTCACAAATATGCAAGATACTTCTGAAATCCCACAGCAATCACAAATTACCTTATCCCATTTTGACTTTCATCTCCTTTCCTGTGGGAACGCTCCTCCTAGGTTCTGGCCATCATGGTTTGCTGCTTGCCTTAATGCTGACTTTTGTTGCACAAAGAATTGCAAGAAAAATCTTACTTCCATATAAGCAGGTCACTTCATTAACTTGAGGGACTTTTTTGAGAGTCCTTGCCTTTTTTTAAAAAAAATACAATAGATAGCTCATACATGTGTGTTTCTTTAGAGAAGGTGGGCAATATCTCTGTGATCCCACCATCTGCAGAAGTGATAGAAGGAAGCAGCTCAGTGACCTTCAACTGCACTCCAGTCCATGGTTTTGTTTCCTGGAGCAAGGATGGTCACCGCCTGGATGATAATCCCCATTATTTGCGTTCATCTGGCTACCTGCAAATCAAAGACCCTCTACGGACTGATGCTGGTGTCTACTCTTGTACCATCTCCAACCCCTTTGGCAATGCCACTGCTACTGCCAACCTTACTGTCTACTGTGAGTACCCTAACCCTAACCCTAACCCTAACCCTAACCCTAACCCTAACTCCTAACTCTAAGCTAACCCCTAACCCCTAACCCCTACCCTCACCCTCACCCTCACCCTAATCCTAACCCTAGCCCTAGCCCTAGCCCTAGCCCTAGCCCTAGCCCTAGCCCTAGCCCTAGCCCTAGCCCTAGCCCTAACCCGTAACCCGTAACCCGTAACCCGTAACCCGTAACCCGTAACCCGTAACCCGTAACCCGTAACCCGTAACCCATAACCCTTGCCATAGCCAGTTTTACATGTTCTGTTTGATAGAACTGTAGAATTGTAAATTTAAATGGACCATTTTAGTCAGTGAATGTAATTCCTTGGCTGATGGCCCTGCTTGGACAACTCTCATGAATGGGAGTCAAACTTCAGTTGAAAAAAAAAATCTCACTGTTGCACAAATTTACCGTTAAAAACCTTTTCCTAATGTTCCATTGGTACCCACCATGCACAAAGGATTGGATGGAACGTTTTTATCCATCCCTGAAGTTGGCATCTCCTTTGTCTGAATGTTTTGGGAAGAAGGAAGTTCAACCCAGATGCAAACCAAAGCAGATATTCCCAGCCTTGCAATAATAAACTCTTTGTGTATCACAGGGACTGGCCAAAAGTACAGAAGATAGGGCTCCTTTTCTATAGATACATAGTTCTCCATCAAATTTAGTAGCTCCATCCATCAATAAGATCCATGGCCTGGGTGTAATAATGGTATGTGGGAATGACCTTGGGAGTGGGAGAGAAGAGATTGCTGCCTAGGGAATGGTCAGATAAGAGGCAGCACAGTCCAAGGCTATATAGTAGGTGGGGCCAGGGGTGGGATTCAAAAATTTTAGCAACTGGTTCTCTGCCGGTTGCTTGGTGGGCGTGGCCTACTCAGCTTCCTGCACCATGGTGGGGGGGGAGGGTGTTTTCACCCTCCCCAAGCTCTGGAGGATTTCTTCGAGCTTCTGGGAGGGCGAAAATATCCTCCCCTGGGTTCTGGAGGCCCTCCGGAGGCCAGAAACAGGGCCGTTTCTGGACTTCCATAACTTCCGGGAGGCTCTTTTTTCACCCTCCCAGAGCCTCTGTGTAGGCCCTGCACTTGCCTGGCATCCAAAACGGGCCATGTGGAGACTGCTGGGAGGGGAGGGACGGGGTGGGCGGGGCCAGCCAGTCCTTGCAACTACCGGTTTGGCGAACCAGATATAAAATTAGCAACCGGTTCGCCCGAACCAGTCCAAACTGGCTGAATCCCACCCCTGGGTAGGTCATTGGCTCAAAAGGGATCCTCCCTAATTTCTCTGAGGCAAGGGAGGAAAACTGTACTTTCAGATTTGCAAAGTTCCATTAGTATAACCTTACCATAGAACCGATGAAGCTTCTCGGATGAGAAGCGGAACCTCTTCAAGCAAAAACAAAGAGAGTCCAATTGCCTTTTTGAAGAAAAGCACATTTTGGGAGATTTAAAATAGAATTCATAAAGTAGAATTCGGTCATCTGGTTGTTTTTCCTGTCTGATCTACACTGGGGTGACCAATGCCAGAAAGATAAACCAGTGCCCTACAGATGAGCCCGATAGGTTGTATCTAAACAAACAGATATTGCATGAGTACAGTTAATGTCCTTTTGATTTCACCCAGATGGTCCCGAGACCCCAACAATTACTGTCTCGTCGTCTGAGCAAGATTCAAATGCAGGGAGTTTTGTGCTGGTGAACAGCACTGTCAATCTCACATGTTTGGCACCTTCCAACCCCCCGGCAAAGATCTACTGGAATGTGGCTGACGATATGGACTTCGACGTCCCTTCCTCGCCTGTCCTGCAGCTCTACAGAGTGCAGCTGAATCAGGGAGGGCTGTATTCCTGCCTGGCTATCAATCAGAAGACGAAGCTACAAATTCGTAATACTCGTCGTCTCAACGTTGTCCGTTAGTTGACTTTGCCTTTATCTTTCTTCCCTGCTGCGGGTGGGATATGTGTGCGTGTCCAGAAGACATTAGCACATAGGGGTCTGAAACATATTTCTGGAAAGGTTTGCAGATAGTCCTCGACGTACGACCACAATTGAGCCCCAAATTTCCATCACTAAGTGAGACAGTTTTTCAGTGAATTTTGCCTCATTTTACAACCTTTCTTGCTACAGCTGTTAAGTGAATCACTGCAGTTGTTAAGTTAGTAACACAGCTGCTTCCTGACAGTTAGAGCAATTAATCAGTGGAACCACTTGCCTCCAGAAGTTGTGAATTCTCCAACACTGGAAGTTTTAAAGAAGTGATTGGATAACTATTTATCTGAAGTGGTGTAGGGTTTCCTGTCTAAGCAGGGGGTTGGGCTAGAAGACCTCCAAGGTCTCTTCCAACTCTGTTATTGTCAGGTTTCGGCGTAATCTCAAATAAATTTCATTCTCAAACACAAAGTCTTTGATGAATCTCTCATTTATTAAAGAATTTACGATCTGACCTAAACTCATATGCAGCCAAAACTGATTCTCTGAAACCAAACCCCTTCCCTTCTGCCTCACAATATCACAACAGATACCCATTGGCCATCTTCCAAGTCAGTCTCTTCTGCCAACTACTTCAGATCACAGGAATGTCCCCCTCCCTTCATCACCTGGATAACCCTATCTATTAAGGGAGGGGGAGAAGAACACTATATCAAATGCCAAGCACTAAATTTCAAACTGTTACTGCTAGCTCCGGGTTTTTTTTCCTTTTCTCTTTGATTATGGCAGCGATGAAAAAATGCAACTTAGGTCACTGACAGTTGTTCTATTCTAAATATGTACATTCTCTCTCCGTTTCTCCCTCCCTTTTTCTGTCTCTGACACACAGACACACCCACTGCCACAGCCAACTCATCACTGCAGGACAGTTGAACAATTCTATTTAATTATTTAAAATAAATAAAACATTATTTTATTTTATTTTGCCAAATTCCCATTTCATTCTGCCCTCCTTTTGCATCCTTTCTTTAATGATTGTACTCCACCATTTCTTTGATATTAGTATAAACTTTTGTCCCACAGCGAGTTGGCCATGGTGAGTTGGCTGCGATGAGTTGGCCATGGTGAGTTGGCCATGGTGAGTTGGCCGTGGTGAGTTGGCCACGGTGAGTTGGCCGTGGTGAGTTGGCCACGGTGAGTTGGCCATGGTGAGTTGGCCACGGTGAGTTGGCCACGGTGAGTTGGCCACGGTGAGTTGGCCGTGGTGAGTTGGCTGTGATGAGTTGGCCGTGGTGAGTTGGCCGTGGTGAGTTGGTCATGGTGAGTTGGCTGTGGTGAGTTGGCCATGGTGAGTTGGCCATAGTGAGTTGGAGAGGAGCACTATCCTCTATAGATGAAAAAGTCTCCAAAGTTGTGTTCTTTGACAGAATTCCGGTAGCGAAGTTTCTTTCGTCAAATTGAATAGAACTGGAAGAAGGAAGAAGGGAGGGGAGGGGAGGAGAAGGAGAAGATGTATTGTATTTTCAATACAAAAGGGCCAATTGAGAAATTATAGTTCCCAGAATGCCTAGAAGAACTTTCAGGATTGTATGTATAAATCTATCATCCTTTAAGCTCTTCAAGCAGAGGGTTACAGATGTTACCTTATGTTACGCCCCAAGTTACAAGATTTTACGTGACTACTACATGCAAACACACCCTTGAAATCCAACATGGAGCTCGGTCTGTCTGTATAACAGGAGTCCAGACAATCTATTTCAGGTTGGAGGCTGTATATTGAATAATCTATTGAAGGAGTCATACTAGTTATGACTAAGGACAAAGTCAAAGAAATAAGAGATAAAATTGTTTACTTTTTCTATCTCTGCCATCGTTTCCTCCTTTCTCCACCCTATGATCAGCCAGATGAGAGAGATCCAAGGGATCAGCTGACTGTTAGCAATAGCGATAGCACTTAGACTTATGTACTGCTTCACAGAGCTTTACAGCCCTCTCTAAGCGATTTACAGAGTCAACCTATTGCCCCCAACAATCTGGGTCCTCATTTTACCCATCTTGGGAGGATGGAAGGCTGAGTCAACCTTGAGCCTGGTGAGATTCGAACTGCCAAATTGCAGGCAGCCAGCAGTCAGCAGAAGTAGCCTGCAGTACTGCACTCTAACCACTGTGCCACCATGGCAAAGACCTATGGAAATTAAGTCCAGCATTGCAAACTAGGTTGATTTCTATTCAAAGTGACTGTTTTCATGGATTTTTCTCCCTCTTCTGAGCCAGCTGAGCTGCACTATTCTGCTACCATTGGAACAGAAAAGTGGCCCAGAACTCAGAATGACACTCATATAAATGACCGCCCTGAAATGGATTCTGAATTGGGGTGACTGCGGATGTGCTTTGGGAACATAAACGCGGTACGTTGTTAAGAACAATGTCCCTGCACTTTTCCGGAAGACGTTGAGTTGGTTGGACTGGTAGGAAAGATTGGAAAATGCTGACTGTGAGTAACACTGAGTTTCGGGAAGGGAAAAGTTAAGTGGCGATTGAGTTATGGGAAAGAAACTGCGAGTTTCAAGAAATGAAGCAGCTCAGCTGTTTATCTCAATCTGCTCTTGAGATTGTAAAGAATTCCAACAAAAATGCCCTCTGTGGTCCTTTCTGGTTAACTCAGCTTTTGCATCTCTCGCTCTGTCTTTCGTCTTGGAACACCAAAACCTTCACTCCACCATAGAACCCAGCATGGGGGGTCTGGCTTGTAGTTTCCTAATAAAGCCCACCCATCCAATCAATTATTGGAACTGGATTTTAAAAGCAAAGCATGTGGTGGTCCATGGAAAGAAAGAGAGAGAGAGAGAGAGATGGAGAACATCAAGAGAAAAATAGCTTATAGAACAGATTGTTTGCCACGGTTCCAGTAGATGCATGTACCTGCACATGTATACATGTCATGAGACAAGATATGTTGTGGTCATCAGTGGTGGTAGTCATCCGGTTTCGACCGCTTCAGGTGAACCAGTAGTGGCGACCTGCAGGTGTTGTGGCCCGCCAGCGGCCTGTGCGGATCGTGGCTAATCCTGACAATGAGGAGGCTGGTGTGGAGTCATGTAGCAGCCGGTGCAGTCGGCGCTCACGTCGGACAGCGGGGAGGCTGAAGAGGATGTGGTGCCAGAGGCAGAGACTCAGCCTGGGCCTTCAGAACCTCCAGAGGTTCCTTCAAGTGGAGAGAGTGAAGTGGAGGAGCCTCTCCTCAATGCTTGAGCACACAGGGCTGCCAAAAGGCAGGAGTGGCTACTCAGGAGGAGGAGGTCTCCTCGAGAGTAAGGTTTGAGGATAATTGGCCACTCCCTTAGCCTATTTAAGTCGCACACAGTTAGTGATTTTTTGCTGGAAACAACGTGTAATTATTACAGAGCATGTTGGAGAGTGAGAGTCTTATCGTATCTTGTTTTCTGGGCTGGTTGCCAACCTTTGCCGGACTTTGTTTATTCTTGGTACGTTATAACTTTTGATAAGGACTGTTGGTGTGTGTCACAATCCTTGGGAATCTGGAGCTGGGGCAGAACAGTGGGTGGGGGTGGGCCCGGCTACCCGCCCCAACTCTATGCCGTCCTATTTAGCCACGTTTTCTAAGCTGCACGCATGCGTGCAAGCGTGCGCTCACATTTTTGGTGTGTGGAGAACCAGTGGTAAAATTATGTGAAACCCACCTCTGGGGGTCATGTTTGTGGCTGTTTTAAGGAGAAGTGAAGATATCCCACCTCCCCCACCCACCCAAAAAAAGAAGAAGAAAATTCTGGCTGAAGTAAGGAAGTGTAGAGAGAACCACTCATTAGCTTCCTTAGTGATGTCACTAAAAAGTTTTCCCCATTTCTGAAACCCCATTCTGTGATGAAAGAAAAGGGAGGGTCATTCTGATCGTAAGTGGAGGAGATTCTGAAAAAACCGGACGACGAGAAGCTACCTGGAAGGCATCCATCTTGCACAATAATCTAAGATTATTCCCACAATCTTGTTTCTTTCTTCCATTAGTAAATACACAGTGTTTTAACCCCCTCCCCAATGGTTTCAAACACCCACGGCCTTTGCCTGCCTTCCTTAAGCCAATTTAGAGAAGGCTGCTTTGTAGTGAAAGATTACAGCAGGTTAGGCAGCAGCTCCCAAATATTATATAGCGAGAGTCCATCCTGATGGCGTTTGGGAAAAATTAAGTGGTCTCCCTAAGAATTAATTTTTTTATTAATTAATAATGAATTAATTAAGAATTAATTTTTTAAATTAATAATTAATTAAGGGACACGGTGGCTTGGTGGCTAAGAGGCTGAGCTTGTCGATCGAAAGGTCGGCAGTTCAGTGGTTCAAATCCCTAGTGCCACGTAACGGGGTGAGCTCCCGTTCCTTGTCCCAGCTTCTGCCAACCTAGCAGTTCGAAAGCAGGTAAAAAATGCAAGTAGAAAAATAGGGACCACCTTTGGTGGGAAGGTAACAGGGTTCCATGTGCCTTTGGCATTTAGTCATGCCGGCCACATGACCATGGAGACGTCTTCGGATAGCGCTGGCTCTTCGGCTTTGAAATGGAGATGAGCACTGCTCCCTAGAGTCAGGAATGACTAGCACGCATGTGCGGGGGAACCTTTACCTAAGAATTGTTCACCACCAGCCCCCTTTCCCTCAGTCATGGTACACCGGGTGCTTGACATGATAGGAATGGTCCATACAAGCATATCAAGCTGGTTTGCCTCTTTTTTTGCAATGTTAAAATATTCTGAGTCCAGAAAAGTGCATGAATGAATACTTATCCTCTTCTCTCTCTCTTTCTCTCTCTCTTTGTTACTCCTCTCTAGAAGCTCCTTGGGGATCTCCTCATTGTTCCGTGACTTCGGTGCAAAATGATTCCGCCTTACTTTTCGTCTGCTCCTGGACTGGAGGGTCACCTGCTCCCAGTCTCACTTTCCAGGGACTCCCTGTGAGCAAGACAGAAATTGGTGCCTCTAAATTGCAGAGCTTGCTGGTCCCCCCCTTCCCTGCTGGGATCAGTGGCACCAAAGTTACTTGTTTGGGTCATCATATAACTGGGCAAGCCAACTGCACCTTGATTCCAGGTAAGCTGAAGAAAACAGATGAGCTGAGATGTATCCTGTCTAAAATGGCGGTTGGCTGTATTCGGGTGATGAGATTGGAATGGTGTGTTCTCAGCAGAGGTGAAATGCTCCCGGTTCGGACCAGATCGCCCATTCCGATAGCAATGGAGGAGGGTGGTTCAGAGAACCGGTAGCAAAAAATCCCTGCCCCTCCTCCCCCCCATGCCCAGCTGAGCCACACAATCATCAGAGGCTTTTTCTTTTATTTTTTAAAAGCATTTTTTCTACAACCTCTTCGGTCGAAAAAATGCTTTTAAAAGTAAAAAAAAAAGCCTCTGATGATCGCGCGGCTCAGCTGGGATCGTCAAATGCTTTTAAAAGCTTCTGATGATCCCAACTGAGTTGCCTGATCAGCAGAGGCTTTTTTTTTTCTTTTAAAAGCCTTTGACGATCCAAGCTGAGTTGCCTGATCGGCAGAGGCTTTTAAAAGAAAAAAAGCCTCTGCCAATCAGGCAACTCAGCTGGGATCGTCAGAGCCTTTTGAAAGTATTTTTTAGGAACCTCTTCGCTGAAGAGGTTGTAGAAAAAATGGTTTTAAAAGTTAAAAAAAATGGCCATGCCCAACCAGTCACATTACCCTTCCCACCAAGCCACGCCCACAGAACCGGTAGTAACAAATTTTAGATTTCACCACTGGTTCTCGGGGTCTTAAAAGGTGAAGGAAGTGAATGATTAATTTCATCCAGTTGAATCTCACCAATGTGAGGTTGGCTTCAACTCTCCTGGCCTTTCATACGGGCCTGACTCTGTCAGTTGGCCTGGCCCCAATGGGGGAACAGCACAGCGGAGGTGGTTGATCAAGTCACAACAGATGCCGCCTTCCCCATTCTACCCCTGCCCTCCTCACCTGTCCTTAGATTTTAAAATCTTTGGTTTTAATTGATTTACGTTTTAATGTAATATTTTTTATATGACTGTAAAGCCGCCCGGAGTTACCTTAGGTGGTAAGATGGGCAGCCAATATATTTTACAGCAATAGCAACAGCACTTAGACTTATATACCACTTCACAGTGGTTTACAGCCCTCTCTAAGCGGTTTACAGAGCCGTCCTATGCCCCACCCCCAAACAATCTGGGTTCTTATTTTACCCATCTTGGAAGGATGGAAGGCTGAGTCAACCTTGAGCCTGTCAGAATTGAACTGCTGACAATCGGCAGAATTAGTCTGCAATACTGCATTCTAACCACTGCGCCACTATGGATGGATGGATGGATGGATGGATGGCTGTTGATGGATGGAAGGATGGATGGATGGATGGATGGATAGATAGATAGATAGATAGATAGATAGATAGATAGATAGATGATTAGAGACAGACAGACAGACAAGCATGCAAGCAGGTCCCTGATCTGAGGAAATTAGAGGTTTAATCCCCCATGCATCTGAAGTATCATCATTTGTCCTTCATCGTGATCTAATTCAAAAAGTTGTGGTTCTGAAGATCAGAGGGACAAATCCCCACATTTGTTGGCCTGAAAAACCTTGGAAGAAAATAAAGGCAAAAGACACAAGGGAAATCGTAAAAGAGCCTTGGTGATGCAGAAGACTAAAGTGCTGTTAACTAGCACCTGCTGCCTGCAATTACTGCAAGTTCGAATCTCACCAGGCTCAAGGTTGACTCAGCCTTCCATCCTTCCAAGGTAGGTAAAATGAGGACCCGGATTGTGGGGGGCAATAAGCTGACTTTGTATAAAAAAGAACACCGCTTTGGGGGGGGGGGCGAAAGCCCTACTAAGCAGGTATATACAAAAGTATGAAGGCTATTGTTTAACGCATTGTAAGCCTCCCTGAGTCTCCAGAGAAGGGCGGCATATAAATCGAACCAATAAATAAATAAACAATAAATAAAACAGAAAATTCCTTGAAACGACCCATTCCATAAAACAAAACAAACTTCCCATTCCTGCTTTTGAGTTCTGATCTAGCCTGCTATGTGCTGATGCAACATTTAAATCACAAGGGCCACCATTCAGACTTTTGAGACCGTGTCTTTTTTTCATCCGTGTCTTTCTCTTCCCTGTCTCCAGAAGCCCCCTCAGGGGTTACATTGTCATTCCAGGCATCCAGTGACCCCAAAGGACTGGTGACTATGCAGCTGCGTTGCCAGGGCACCTTCAATCCTGTGGAAATTGAATGGTTTAGAGATAAGCAGTCGCTGATTCCTGCCGGAAGCCATTATCAGCTCAGTCCTGATAAAATGCATCTCACCATCTGGAATTTCACTGCTCCCCAGGATCTGGGAGATTACAGCACCATCTGCTCCAATCCACTGGGATCACAGCGATCTAACCTCACTATTATTGGTGAGCTATCCCTACCCGAGGACAGACAGCACTAGACAAGTTATATTAGTACCGATTGTTTTTCGACTTATGAGCACAATTGGGTCCTGAATTTCCGTTTCTAAGCGAGGCAGTTGTTAAACGAGTCACACCAGATTTTGCAACCATTGGGGTGGGGGTTATTTTTTGCCATGGTTGTTAAGGAAACCACTTTTGTTGTTAAGGGAATCATACAGTCATTTCCCCCAGTGACTTTGACGTCAGAAGATGGCTGGGAAAGTTACAAATAGCAATCCCACGACCCCGGGAATGCTGCAACTCCCATAAATACACACCAGTTGCCAAGGGTCTAAATTTTTATCTTGCAACCATGACGATGCTACGATAGTCATAAGTGCGAGGACCAGTCATCACTTTTTTCCCAGTGGTGTTGTAACTTTGAATGGTTGCTGGACAAAGTTGAGGACTTATCTGTACGTATACAGAACGTCAGTTTAGTTGATGTCAAACTTTTAAGTCCTATCTTTCTCATCAAATCTATGGTCTTGTTCTGACCCAACCTTAGCAGAAGCAAGAAACAGACTCCTTGTCACGAAAGACCCCTCTTTATTTACCTCTTGTGAATTAATTGCGTTCACCCACCAAAACGTCCAGGCAAGAGTCCTTCAAGGAGTTAACTGCAGTAACAGACCTTATCAGTTCCTTGCAATAATTGCCAGGCCGTGAGCTCCCAGTCAAAAGGCTGCAAATTAAGTTCTGGCAAGCAAGTCTTTGTGGCACGAAACACAATGAGCAAAATCTTCAGAAATACAAATTGTTGTCTCCTACGACAACCATTCCCCTTTCCTTCTATTTATTCCCCAGCCAGGAAGGGGCCATTCAGTGTCCACATGTGCTTTGCTTCCCAAGTTGACTCCTTGTCCTCTGTTTTTCACCTCTCCTAACTGCTTTGTGCATATGTGCATCTGGAACAGGCCCCAGCTGTTCTTCCTCCTCACTCATCTCAGCCTCCAAAGGCAGCTGCCTCTCCAGTAGCTGGGAAATGTTGAACGGCCCTGGGTCTATCTCTGCGTCTGACGCAGAGCATCCATCAGAGCCTTCCTGGACTCCAGAACTGGCCCAAGTTCCTCCCCAACCTCCTCATTGTCCGAGTATGCTGCCAGCTCTGCTGGCAGCTGGTGGGCCACAGCAGGTTTTGAATAAGGCCCCAGTATTAAGCTCTCTGCTCTCTGCTATAAACCAGGACTAAAGGGTAGGAAAGAGTACTTGAAAAATAGAACAACCATAGCCATGATGTTTAATTCTTGAAATGAGGTGTCTAAAATTAGAAGATGGGTGCAATGATAGCGAGTATGAATTAAGAAGTAAGGTTCCCAGTTAGGAGTCTTCTTCAGTCTTCTCCTTGTTGTCAGGAAGCTCGACGTGGAGCACAAGGGGATGTCCTCACAAGTCACTTGCAAAGTGAACAGAGCTGAGAACTAGAGATGGGTGTAAACTTATCTAATGAGAACTTGAACTCGGATCTCTCCGATTCGAACACATTCACTAGTATGTTATTAATTAATAAATATGCAATCTGTTGCACTGGATGCCAGCCCTTCCCAGGTAATCCAGACAGGAAACGTACGTTAATTCTACTTTACTACAAAGCTGCGTTAACAGAATCTTGCAAGTCTGAAAGTACAGTTCTCCCACCATCACCCTTGCAGTCCAGTAACTTAGGGAGGGTCCTTTCCAGTGGTGGGATTCAGCCAGTTCACACCACTTCAGGAGAACCGGTTGTTAACTTTCTGAGCAGTTTGGCAAACTGGTTGTTGGAAGAAATAATTAGGGCAGAGAACCGGTTGTTAAATTACTTGAATCCCACCACTAGTCCTTCCTACACTCTTGCTCCTTCTACTATGCAACTGTGGGCTGTGCTATCTCTTATCCAACTGTTTCCTTGACAACATTTCTTCATCTGTCTCCCATGGTCATTCCCACATGCCATTACATCATGTATTTGTAAGCCAATACACGACAGGTTTTAACTTGGGGAAGGTCTAATCGCTTGTAATTCATATCTATGGGAAAAAAACAGAGAGTTTGCTTCTCTTGGCAGGGCCCTCGATCTCTGACTGGACTTTGTCAAGGGGACCCCATCCAGGCACTGCCTCTCTGACTTGGACAGTCCCAAATGGGTCAGCGGTGACCAGTTTTGTGATTCAGATGCGAGGTCCAAAACAACACCGTTCTGCTGAGGAATGGAGTACGGTGGAAGTAGTAGGAGCTGCCAACCGATCCACAACTGTTATAGGATTGCAGCCCCAAACGACTTATGCTTTCCAGATAGTATCTTATCTGGGATCCCAAGCTGGGAACGCCACTCAAATTCACACCCTCTACCCAGGTAGGTACTCAGATTTAGTAGCCGCAGGGTTTGCGGGTGGTTTCGGGAATATATTACCAAACCACAATAGGATGTTCTATCCTATCTTCACACATGCAAACAAACACTAATGAGTATCAGAAACAACAAAATCTGCTCGGAGCATTAAACTTCAAAAGCTGGTAATATTTAAGAGCAACTTCTTGGCTTTTTGGGAGAGACTGTCAGGGTTCCAAGTAATACACCCATAACAAAAAAAACTCTGAAGCAGGTAGATTCCTCAAAAAATAGTTTATTTGGATGTATCATATAGGCACGAGCAGGTGAAAACCGACTCTGAATGTTCCCACGAATGTTTTCACCTAATTAAAAGTAAAAGTTTTCTCCTTTCCCTAAACAATCAGTCACATGGTCCAATCAGGGTTCTGTCTGGTTGCCTAGTAACTTCACTCCTCCTCTCTCCGACCACCTGTGGGAATGTCCTTGGTTCCCAGGAGAAAGTATTTTATTTTGGCTACAAAACCCCAGCTATTTCTATTCCCCCTCCCCGCCAAAGGGACGTCTGGTCACCTTAGGCATGGGGGGCAGGGGGCATGGGGGTGATACACTCATTGCATTATGGGTGTAGGCACATGAGTGCACACAATTTCTGTCCATGAGCATTCCCTATGATTCATTCCAGCATCCAAAGAAAGCGCAATGAAATATTTATTTAGCAACATGTAGGAAGAAGGCTAAAATTCCTAAGGGAAAGGATAGCGTAATGAAACCAGAACTGTTTCAACTCCGATCGTTTGTGTACCCACTGCTCAGATGGTACAGGCGTTAATGTGAGAGAGACATAACATACTCTTTCCATTCATGTTTGCTCAGTTGAAAACGATGCTTTTTTAAAAAAAAAAACTTTAAAAAAAACCAAAAAGGCACAAAAGAGTGAGATTTTTATAGCACTGAACAGACAGCAGAAACGCCTGAAACGTGAAAATTTTTTAATGCCAATTCAACATATTCCCAGTTACCGTTTTTAAAGAAGCACATCTCAGCCATTTCAAGTGCTTATCGTAGTTGTTAAAAATGAGGCTTACTAATTGAAGGTAGTAGAAGGAAGGGGTTTAATGAAATGTGTTCTCCTTGTGGTGCAACGTATGGCTTTCATCACTGGGGGGATTAAAATAATTTAACAACCGGTTCTCTGCCCTAATGATTTCTTCCAACAACCAGTTCACCAAACTGCTCAGACAGTTAACAACTGGTTCTCCCGAAGTGGTGCGAACTGGCTGAATCCATCACTGGCTTTCATGAATAAGAAATATCTTTTCTTTAGCCCCTAAATGACTGTTCCTCAGCTTTTGGCCACTTTATGATGTCTGGATTCTAACTCCCAGAATTCCCCAGCCATCATGGAGAAATCCCTCCATCTTTGCTGGCGGGAGAATTCTGGGAATTGAAATCCAGATGCTTTAAAGTGGCCGAGGTTGAAAGACACGGTCCTAAAGGATGTAATTGTTCATCTTTTTCACTGTTTACTGCCACTGTTTCCTCAAATTGCTTTTGCTCTGACTCCATACCTCACATTATACAGGTAGTCCTTGACATACAAGTTTGTTCCGTGCCCGTTCAAAGTTACAACGGCACAGAAAAAAGTGACTTACGACCGTTTTTCATGCTTATGACCATTACAGCACAGAATACAGGTGGTATTCAGCCGGTTTGGATCGATTCGACTGAACCAGTGGTGGTGACCTGTGGGTGGGCCGCCCACCTGTTTTCTAAGCCGCGTGCACAGTGGCATTTTTTTGACTACCGGTTCTGTGGGGGTAGCTTGGTGGGGGTGGTGTGGCTTGGTGGGCGTGGCAGGAGAAGGATACTGCAAATTCTCCATTCCCACCCCACTCCAGGGGAAGGATATTGCAAAATTCCCATTCCCTTCCCCACTCCAGAGGAAGGATATTGCAAAATCTTCATTCCCACCCCACTCCAGGGGAAGGATATTGCGAAATCTCCATTCCCACCCCACTCCACGGGAAGGATACTGCAAAATCCCCATTCCCTCCCCATGCCAGGAGAAGGATACTGCAAAATCCCCATTCCCTTCCCCACTCCTGGGGTAAGGATATTGCAAAATCTCCATTCCCACCCCATTCCAGGGAAAGGATCCTGCAAAATCCCCATTCCCTCCCCATGCCAGGAGAAGGATACTGCAAAATCCCCATTCCCTTCCCCACTCCTGGAGGAAGAATATTGCAAAATCTCCATTCCTTCCCCACTCTGGGGCCAGCCAGAGGTGGTATTTGTCAGTTCTCCAAACTACTCAAAATTTCTGCTACCGGTTTTCCAGAACCTGTCAGAACCTGCTGGATTTCATCCCTGCGCATGCATGCGTGCAAGCCGCTCGCGTGAGCAAAGCTCAGTGCACAACGAACCAGTGATAAAATTACGTGAAACCCACATGAGCACATAATCAAAATTCAGACGCTTGGCACTGACCCACATTTATGACGGTTGCAGTGTCCTGAGATCATGTGATCAGCTTTGGCGACCTACTGATGAACGAAGTCGATGGAGAAGCCAGATTCACTTAACAACGGTGTCTGTTGCTATGTGAGACACTTGGTTTGCCCCAATTTATGGCCTTTAAGTGAATCACAGCAGTTGTTAAGTTAATGACACCATTGTTAAGTGGGCTCAGTTGTGGTCGTAAGTCGACCTCCATCTGGTTTCTCTCTTAAGACTATTCGCAAGGATGATCCCAGGCATTTATAAAAGAAAGGATATATTTCTCAATGTGATGACATCACTGAGAGCAACGACAATTGCAGTACTGTGGTTACATTAGTAAACTCAGCAAACTCTGATAAGTATTGAACAAATCTGCAGCTTTGATTCATTATGATGTTGCTAAAATCCAATAAAGCCAATTCAGTATAAGAACAATGCTTGCTGTGTACTTTAAACCCTTTTACAGTAATCATCAAGGTATGATTGAAGGAGTTCTGTATTTCTCTGTGCTGCCAAAAAATCTTTAGGAAAAAATAACTTACCGGGATTCTGGCCTCTTCTAAAACTAGCCATGGATTTAAAAGTCAGAATCTAACTTCACTTTTAGCATGAAATTTGGGAATAGAGCATGTCCCAAGTCATCTGAGAATAGAATAGAATAGAATAGAATAGAATAGAATAGAATAGAATAGAATAGAATAGAATAGAATAGAATAGAATAGAATAGAGGAGAGGAGAGGAGAGGAGAGGAGAGGAGAGGAGAGGAGAGGAGAGGAGAGGAAGGAGAGATGAGATGAGATGAGTTGGATGTCTTCTAGTCCAACCTCCTGCTTAGGCAGGAAACCCTACACCACTTCAGACAAATCGTTATCCAATCTCTTCTTAAAAACCTCCAGTATTGGAGCATTCACAACTTCTGCAGGCAAGTTGTTCCACTGATTAATTGATTTGTATCAGTGGTTTGAGCCAGGGTTTTAAGAGCTTCTTAAGGTTCTACATTTAGTTAAGAAAAAAAAATGTACAGGTATAGTATATGTGGTACCTCGCTCAATAGCAGTAACTGTGAGAGGGATATTGGAGTCCTAGTGGATAACCATTGAAATATGAGCCAGCCGTGTGCATCAGCTGCCAAAAAAGCCAACACAGTTCTAGGCTGCATAAACAGAGGGATAGAATCAAGATCATCTGAAGTGTTAATACCACTTTATAATAACTTGGTAAGGCCACACTTGGAATACTGCATTCAGTTTTGGTCGCCACGATGTAAAAAAGATGTGGAGACTCTAGAAAGAGTGCAGAGAAGAGCAACAAAGATGATTAGGGGACTGGAGGCTAAAACACATGAAGAAGGGTTGCAGGAACTGGGCATGGCTAGTCTGATGAAAAGAAGGACCAGGGGAGACATGATAGCAGTGTTCCAATATCTCAGGGGCTGCCACAGAGAAGAGGGAGTCAAGCTATTCTCCAAAGCACCTGAAGGCAGGACAAGAAGCAATGGGTGGAAACTAATCAAGGAGAGAAGCAACTTAGAACGAAGGAGAAATTTCCTGACAGTTAGAACTGGCTATTTCTACTTTTAACAGATTGTGGAGCATTTTGAAAATCTAGCACAGTGTTTCTTAATCTGAATAACGTGGAGATATGTGGACTTCAACTCCCAGAATTCTCCCGCCAACATGCTGAATGTGGGGGGGGAGGGGGAATTCTGGGTGTGGAAGACCAAACATCTGAAAATTGCTGAAATTGAGAAACACTTGATTTAGGATTTCGAGGAAGCATTACATGGACGGATTACTGGATCCGAAATATTTCTGAGTGAATGGATTCTTGGAACGGTGGCTCTAACTAGCTCGACAGCAGGGTCCAAAATTAAGAAAGGAAGCAGGAATTGGGGTGGATTCAATCTTGCACGATGAATATGACATTTAGAAGGTTTTAAAATCTGGGTTCTCTCTCTTCCTCTGCCTTTCAGATTCATATCTGTCCAGCGGGGCCATTGCTGGGATTGTGATTGGCTGCATTTTTGGATTGCTCCTGATCGTTGCGCTCGTGTTCTTGGTGGTCTGGCTGGTCTGCCTTCGAAGAGGTGAGTTGGGCACTAGGCTAGTCAGAAACAAAGTTGAATTCACTGATAATCTGAGCTCAATCAGTCAGGAAACCATTGGCCATTATCATACTTCTATATCAGGTGTCAAACTCGATTTCATTGAGGGCTGCATCAGGATTGTGTTTGACCTGGGAGGTGGGGGGCGCATGGCCAGGGAGGAGGTGGCCAGGATGGGCGTAGCCAACTTGACATCACTTGTGTTGGGGGGAGGAGCCACCTGTGGTGGCCAAGTGCTAAGGCAGGACTTCCCTCAGACCCTCTGTCAGGTTTCGGCGTAATCTCAAATACATTTCATTTTCAAACACAAAGTCTTTGATGAATCTCTCATTTATTAAAGAATTTACAATCCGACCTAAACTCATATGCAGCCAAAACTGATTCTCTGAAACCAAACCCCTCCCCTTCTGCCTCACAATATCTCAATGCCCATTGGCCATCTTCCAAGTCAGTCTCTTCTGCCCACTGCTTCAGATCACAGGAATGTCCCCCTCCCTCCATCACCTGGGTAACCCTATCTATTAAGGGAGGGGGAGAAGGACAATATCTCAAATGCCAAGCACTAAATTTCAAACTGTACTGCTCGCTCCGGTTTTTTTTTTCCTTTTCTCTTTGATTATGGCAGCGATGAAAAAATGCAACTTAGGTCGCTGACACCCTCCCTCACTCTCATTATAATCTTCCTTCCTTCCTTCCTTCCTTCCTTCCTTCCTTCCTTCCTTCCTTCCTTCCTTCCTTCCTTCCTTCTTTCCTTCCTTCCTTCCTTCCTTCCTCCCTTCCTTCCTTCCTTCCTTCCTTCCCTCCCTCCTCTCCTCTCCCCTCCCTTCCCTTCCCTTCCCTCCCTCCCTCCCTCCTTCCTTTTCTTCTTTTTCCTTCCCTCTTCATTCTTCTTCCTTCCCCTCTTTCCTTCTTTTTCCTTCCTTGCTCTCTTCCCATCTTCCCATCTTTTTCTTCACTATTGCTCTCTGCCTGTCTTTCCTTCTTTTTCTTTGTGTTTCCTCTTTCCCTTTCTTCTTTTCTGTCCCTTCTGGCATGCTCAGATGGAAAAGTGGAAACATTTCTCCTTTTGTTTTGTTTTGCTTTTTAGTTTGTTTTGCTAGCTCTCTGCCAGCAAAAACAGAGCTCGGAGGGGGGGGGGGCGCACACACATCCCGAGCTCTGTTTTCAGCTGCAACAGCCTCTTGCAGCCCTCTACCAGCGAAAATGGAGGGGGACATTGCAACTGTGGTTATTCTGAGTCCGTTGTCAAATATCTGAATTTTGATCAGGTGATCCTGGAGAGGTTGCAAACGGTTGTAAGTGTGAAAAACGTAAAGTCGTAAGTCACTTCTTTCAGTGCCATTGTCATTTTGAAGTGTCGCTAAACGAACTGTTGTACGTCGAGGGTTTACGTTCCCAGTGTCCAAAAATTGAACAAGGAAACAACTTGTTTTCACTGCAAAGTCAACGTGATGTTTTGTCTGCTTTTACTCCTTGTAGCAAAGGAGAAAACTCCACCAACGCCACCAGAGATTCAACAGCACTATCTGTCACGCCAGGTGAGACCAAAAGCGATGGGAGCGTAATGAGAGACCGGGGGCAATCTGGAAAAAAAAATGGCAGATTGTTGTTCTGTGAAACTTGCTGGGAAATGCCCATTTATAACTGCTCGGTCTTCTCGGCAGAAAGAGGTTGTTGATCAAAGCAGTCAAGTGGAATTGACTCTCCGAGCACAGAGATTGTAGTCAATATTTGCCCAGGAAAAGAAAGGGAAAAGGACTTCTGGCACAGGTAGTCCTCGAATTACGTCTGTAGTTGAGCCGCAGTTTCAGTTGTTGTGATACTCATAAACTGGCTCATCCTGTGACCAACTCAATCTTATTACATTTTTTTTTTGCCGTGGTTATTAAGGAATAGGATAGAATAACAGAGTTGGAAAGGGACCTTGGAGGTCTTCTAGTTCAACCCCCTGCTTAGGCAGGAAACCCTACATCACTTCAGACAAATGGTTATCCAATCTCTACTCAAAAACTTCCAGTGTTGGAGCATTCACAACTTCTGGAGGCAAGTTGTTCCACTGGTTAATTGTTCTCACTGTCAGGAAATTTCTCCTTAGTTCTTAGTTGCTTCTCTCCTTGATTAGTTTCCACCCATTGCTTCTTGTCTTGCCCTCAGATGCTTTGGAGAAGAGCTTGACTTCTTTATTTAATGGCATAATGGCCACGGCCATAGCCATTCAGCAAATGCCGCAGTCATTAAGTGAGCCCATTGTTTGCTCTGGAGCACTTTTGACAGAAGCCAGAAGTAAATAGTAAAATGATATTAGTTAGTTACTAATTGATTAAAGTTTCCTTAGTGGTGGTTCTGGCAGTACAGGTAGTCGTTGACTTACGACCACAATTGAGCCCAAAATTTCTGTTGCTAAACGAGACATTTGTTAAGTGAATTTTGCCCCATTTCACACCCTTTCTTGTCACAGTTGTTAAGTGAATCACAGCAGCAGCTGTTACATTAGTTAAAAGAATCCGGCTTCCCTATTAAGTTTGCTTGTCAGAAGGTCACAAAAGAGGATCACAAGATCCTGGGACTTTGCAATTGTCATAAATACGAGTCGGTCGCCAAGCATCTGAATTTTGATCACGTGACCACAGGGATGCTTGCAATGGTTGTAAGTGTGAAAAACAGTCCCAAGTCACATTTTTTTTAGTGCCGTTATAACTTTGAATGGTCATGAAATGAACTGTTGTAAGTCAACAGTAGTATCTGGGTCAACAAATGAAGCGTTGAATGTTCATGAATCTTGCATTAACCGTTA
This sequence comes from Ptyas mucosa, assembly GCA_012654045.1. NCBI lineage: Eukaryota > Metazoa > Chordata > Lepidosauria > Squamata > Colubridae > Ptyas > Ptyas mucosa. The sequence continues at coordinate 4,736,756 of WNWU01000046.1, read as the reverse complement.
GGCGGTACGAATAAGCAGAAGACCAAAGGTAAACAAGTCAATCCAATCTTCTAGGTCAGTGATGGCGAACCTTTTTGGCACTGAGTGCTGAAAAGAGAGGGTGCATGTGTGCATGCTTCATGTGCACGAGCGCGCTCATCTAGGCCGCAACCCGGAAGAGGAGCTACCCAGGACGAATGTGTGCACCCAAAAATAAACTTCTGGTTTCAGCTACTGAACTTCTGGTTTCAGACAGCTACTCTTCCGGGTTTCTGGCATGCATGTGCACGCGACGATCAGCTGGCCAGCGCGCATGCTCATGCAGGAAAATGGAAGACCAGCGCTTCTAGTTTCCCGCACTGCCACAGGCTAAAAGGCCAGCTGATTGTGACACGCGCATGCATGCCAGAAACCCAGAAGAGGAACAGGCGACACCACGTGTGCCAGGAGACATGGCTCCATGTGCCACTTTGGGCACGCGTGCCATAGGTTCGCCATCACAGTTCTAGGTGCAGAGTGACTTGGATACGTTGATATTAAAAGCTTCTCATTCCTGTCCCCATGCTTTCTTTCAACGTGGTTTTAGTTCCCAAATGGGAGGAAAGTCGAGCCAAGTGACTCTTGGGATAATCCTCGATGGTCATCAGGAGACTCCGACATCTATGCCATCACCTATGAGGAACATCTGCACAGATATCTCGGCTCAACCACCTTGGTAGGTCATGTAGTAAGAAGCATCTTGCTATGGAATAACATAGCAATTAACTGAATCATGCAGTCGTTAAGAGAATCCAGCTTCTACCCAGTACCATTAACTTAGTTTGTTGGAAGCTGGTTGGGAAGGTCCCATGAAAGTCCATTCACACAACCCTGGGACACTGCAACCATCTTATTATACAGTAGTGGACAAAATTGTGGAAACCTTTTGGGGAAAGTGTATTTTTTAAAAATTTTTAAATTTATATTTATATGCCGCCCTTCTCCGGAAACTCAAGGCAGCTTACAATGTGTTAAGCAATAGCTTTCATACTTTTGTATATTTATACAAAGTCAGCTTATTGCCCCCACAAACCCGGTCCTCATTTTACCCACCTTAGAAAGGATTGAAGGCTCAGTCAACCTTGAGCCTGGTGAGATTAGAACTCGCAGTAATTGCAGGCAGCTGGATGTTAAATGCTGCCTTAATAGGAGGCATTAGCTTGCTACGCCACTCAGGCTCCTCCTTTCTAAAACTAGCTAATGACACCACTTTTGGGGGAGAGTAGTACCATAAAATTATATATCCATGGAAATATAATTTAATCAAGAATGTAATGCAATAACTTTCATGAAGAATTTGCTATTAGAATAGCAGTTACACTATAAAGAAGAAAAGTGAAACACGTAGAAAAAACGAGATATACAAAAATTATCACCATGTCAGTTAATCCTTGGTTGGGTAACCTTTAGCATGAATGACGGCCTTACAACATCTTCCCATGGAGTGAACCAAGTCTTTTAGTTCTGCAGCTGTTCTAATGTGAAACCAAGATTGAACGATGGCTTCTATTCACTGGGTTTTATTGCTGGGTGCTTCTGACTAACAAGTTTCTTTAGTCGGCTCCATAGATTTTCAATTGGGTGAAGGTCTGGGCTATTCCCAGGCCATTCCCGCAGTGGAATAGGATTATCTTGAAATTCAAAAAAAAAAAAAAAGTGGTGTTATTAGCCATCAAACCTCAAAAGTACACTTTTCCCAAAGGGTTTCCACAATTTTGGCCACGACTGTAGATGTGGTTGCAAGAAGAGCATTTTCTATTCAGATTCCCTGCTGGTTCCTGATGTGCTGCCAGAGTCCCTGACCAGCACAGACTATAATGGGGAATTTCCCTTCCGTTTTATTCTCCAAATACTTTCCCCCTATTTCTCATTTATTCTGTGTACAAATTAATCTCAAACGCTCTCCTAATCCTACATGGAGAAACTGAGCACCGCGTACCAAAGGTTGGTATAACAATATCTTCCGATTTTTGTTTTCCCCTGGGAGAGAGATTTTAATGTCATGCCTGGGAAAGAGGATGGGGTTTTGCAGCACCCCAATATTGCCTTAAATAGATTGCTGTTGGAGCTGATGTTGTTTCCAGTATTATGGGTCCTTCGTGCTGCTTTCCCCTTCCATCGTTCCTCACACTCCCTCTTTTCCTTTCTTTCTTTTCCGTTCTTCCTTCCCCCATGCCCACGTCGGAATGACAAAGCCTGCCTTTTAACTTAAACTGGTTTTGCCTTGGTTCAACGAGCCAATTACAAAATCTGAGGGCTGGCATGACTCCGCTAGGGATTTTAAAAAACCTTGCTGAGAAATATTGCGACTTTTACAAAAACAATTTCAGCTCCCATAAAATTACTGTATTTTTCAGACTATAAAACACACCGGACTATAAGACACACCTAGATTTAGAGGAGGAAAACAAGAAAGAAAATAGTTTTTGGTCTCCATGCGTCCTGTTTTTGCTCCCCCCCCCCCCCCGAAGCACTTTACAGGCCAAAAACAGGCCTGTTTTGAGCAAAAACGGGATTTGCGGAGCAGTGGTGAAATCTATTTACCTTCCTTACCGGTTCGGAAGCACACGAAGCGAGTGTGTGTGCAGACCTTCTGTGCATGCGCAGAAGGTAAAAAACACATTACTTCCTGGTTAAAACCAGGAAGGAATGATAACCGGGCGGGTAGGCGGAACTTTGCTCTGCCATCGCTCCCAGATCGGCAAACTGCCAGCCAAGATCGCTACTGGACCAGGCGATCCGGCTCAATCTGGGAGCATTTCACCCGTGGTGCGGAGCACTGCAGAGTGCTTCTGGGGGCTGGGGAGGGTGAAAACACAATGCACGGACTGTTTGGAAGGCCAAAACCAGGCCCATATTCGGTCTATAAGATGCACCGAAATTTTCACCCAGTTTTAGGGGGGTGGTGGAAAGTGTGTCTTATGCTCTGAAAAATATTGTACTCATTTTTTTCTGTGTAAAACGGACCTCGCCTCCAAGCTTGGTGCTCTCAGTGTTTGGATGGTAAATAATCACACAGTGGTCACCTCTCCACAAAGATATCCTTCCTCCCCCACTTCTCCTGAAAAGAAGGGGAAGTCAAAATTGTTGAAAGAAACATCGTGGGCTCTCCCCTGATACCACTAGATGAGACCGCTAGGGCTCGCTGCCTTAGAAGAGTGAGGAAAATCCTCTGGGATGAGGATCACACCCTGGTCAGCACTTCTTTACCCTCTTACCATTGGGAAGGAGATACAGAAGTGTAGCCAGCCGCGCAAACAGGCTGAAGAAGAGTTTTTATCTGTGGGCTATCAGACTCCTGAATGAGAAATAAGATCATAACTACATAGTATGATGGACTTGCAGGGCCGGTGCAACGTGTAACATGTTCACACTGGTTCAATAGGACTGGGTGTTTTGTTAATATGTTTTATTGGGTTAGGGATTTTCTGTCTTCACTGTGAGTTGTTTTGTGTTGTGGGGGTGTACTGAGGTGGCTCCAGCAATCTCATTGTACATATGTTGCGCACTGACAATAAAGCTTTGAATTGAAGAACAAAATCTGGTTTCTATCTCCATTCCAAACAGTTTGCTAATGACACTGTTGTTTCTCTTTTCCCCGGTTCTACCCAGCCTATCGGTATCAAGGAAGGCACTTCTTCTTCCCCAACTGGGCAACCTGGCACGAAGATTGTGCGGAATGCTACCCAGGTCTGAAATGGTGAAGATCACACACCCAGCCAGACTTGATCGCTAAAATGAGACTTGTGAAGATGACACCCAGCTGGTTATGGTCACTGAAATGGGACTTATGAAGATCTCACCCAGCCAGTTATGATCACTAAAATAGGATTTGTGAAGATGACACCCAGCTGGGTTACAGTCGCTAAAATGGAACTTGTGAAGATGATACCCAGGCGGTTAGGGTCACTAAAATGGAATTTGTGAAGATGACACCCAACTGGTTATAGTCACTAAAATGGAACTTGTGAAGATGACACCCAGCAGTTATAGCTGTTGAAACGGGATGCTGAGATCCTGAAATGGATTTGTGCCTTCGTCTCCTAGCTTCCTTAGAAACCAACAGATGGATTTCATCAGCATGAGATGTGAACTTAAAACATTCTTGGCGAGTGGAAATCTCACTCATCTAGGTAAGAACCAGCAAACTTAGACCTTCTAAGAAGCTCTATTTTGCGTCCTCGAAATTTAGACAATTATGTTTTGGATACTGAGATTTCCGATGCAGTTTTTGGAACAGAGCACACTGCAGTGCAACCCGATTTGCAGGCCTCCGATAAGTCTTCTAGAGAGCTGCTGAATGGGTGGTATGTTAGAATCCCTAAAGCGCGCTTTGCTGCCAAGGACAACGGACAATGTAAACGAGACCGTAGATCTTACAGGGGAAGTGCTTGGATACAGTGGCAGGTAGGGAAGGATATGGCCGTTATTGGATTGAGATGTGGCTTACTTTTCCAAAAAACCATTTTATCACATGAAGCTGCTTATATTCTGAAGCTGCACACACCTGCCAAAACTCTCCATTCTGTTATCAAAAGCCCGGCCCTGGAGTCTGGCCCAGTTTCTGTATTGGAAACCAGTCAAGATCCCCTTCTTGGATACCGGGGAAAACGACGGTGCTTTTAGAGCAGGGAAAGATATATCTTCCTGGCTTTTCTTTTAATTCGAAGATGGAGTCCATTCTTCAATTCTGAGACCAGTGTTTCTCAACCTTGGTCATTTTAAGCGGTGTGGATTTCAAGTCCCAGAATTCTGGGAGTTAAAGTCCATGCTGCTTAAAATGACCAAGGTTGAGAAATACTGCTAAGATTACCAAATGGTCTGGGTGGAAGGGGTTTCCATGAATTCTTACAGACCCACTCGACCCCCACTGGCCCTAAAGCGAGGCCCCCAATCTTCAATATAAGGAGAAAGAGAATTCTGGGAGAGAGGGGTGATGGTTGGAGTACGAAAGGAACAGAAGATGCAGTTCAGTGGTGAGATTCAGCTGGCTTGGGCCGGTTTGGGAAAACCGGTAGTTAAATTGCTGGCTGGCTCCGCCCCACCCTGCCCCTTCCCAGAGTCCCCACGTGGCTCATTTTGGCTCCCGGTAAGGAGGCCTCTTAGACCCAAAACAGGGTGCAAGGGGGGGGTGGCGTGCCCCCCCTGCGACCCGTTTTCACTCCCAGGAGGTTACAGGGAGGTCTACTAGGCCGAAAATGGGGCATGGGGGGGGTGCAGCGTTTCCCCTCCATGGCCCATTTTTGCTCCCAGGAGGCTGCAGGGAAGCCTACTAGGGCTAAAACAAGGCATGGGGAGGAATGCGTGTCCCCCTCTACAGCCCGTTTTTGCTCCCAGGGGGGTGCAGTAGGCCGAGTGCTGCCTGTCATACCCCCTGGCTATGCCCACCAAATTTTTCTTTGCCAGCTACAGGTAGTCCTCGACTTACGACCAACAACGGAGCCCCAAATCTATGTTGTCAAGGGAAACATTGGTTAAGTGACTTTTGTTAAGTGAATTACAGCCGTTGATCAGTTAGCAACCCGGTTGTTCAGTGAATCTGGCTTCCCCACTGACTTTGCTTCTCAGAAGGTCACCAAAGGGGAAATCCCATGATCTTGGGACACAGCAACGGTCATAAAGACGAACCAGTTGCCAAGCATCTGAATTTTTGAATTGTGATCATGGGAATGCCGGAAAAGTCACCACTGTGAAAAATGGTCATAAGTCATAGTTGTAACTTTGAACAGTCACTAAACAAACTGTTGTAAGTCGAGGACTACCTGTAATCAGAAATTTCCAAAAATGCACCCAAAAAAGAACCTCACTAGTTCTTTGAAAAAAGAAAAACCACGACGACGTATCAAATAAACTGTCTGAGCACGTGTTGGCTTACTGTTTTATAAAACTGACTCAAAATCCCCTTATAGCTGGCACAAAGGAGGCTGCAGTTGCAAGAAAATTAAAACTGTGTTAATATATAACACAGTTTTAATTTTCTTAGCAATACTACAGTTCCCTCGCGCCAGCATTAACGAGAGTACTTATTTGCTTCTGAAGGGCAATACGGAACACCTTTATTGAATTTCCTCCACAGTGGTGTAATTAAGACGGAAGGAAGAGGGCCCAACCTTGATAAAGTAAAAAAAAAAAAAAAAAACAACCTGGGCACCGAAATTATGTAGTATGAGAGTTTTTAGGTAACACATTCACCGGATGTTTTCAGGAAAGTACCCTGTTTCCCCCCAAATAAGACATCCCCTGATAATAAGCCCAATCGGGCTTTTGAGCAATAAGGCAAGCGCTTATTTCAGGGTTCAAAAAAAATATAAGACAGAGTCTTACTTTCGGGGAAATACGGTAGCTAAGGAGGAAAATCCGCTGAGTAGTGGGAACAGAGTTAGGATTGTGCTGGATGAGAAGCAAGAAACAAATATGGATCTAATATGATCAAGATGCTTATTGGCAAGGTGGGATGTGAAAGTTTCAACTTCTGCAGAGTTCAAAATGGAAATAGTTTGAGGGTCTTTTGGGGTCCTACAGGTGGACAGGGCCCATTGGAAGCGCAGATATTCAACTTGCAAATTTTGACCAGAATTTTTATTGCTAAGTAAGGCAGTTGTTAAGCAAAACGTGCCCTGTTTAAAAACCTCTTTTTTGACCACATTGTTAAGGAAATCACTACAGTTCTTAAGTGAATCACACAATCCTGTGTGACATTGCTCATTGGAAGGTCTGGGAAGGTCACTTTCTGGCAATCCAGGAAGTTGCAACCCTGGTAAATACATGCTCGTTGCCAGGTGTTTCAATTCTGGGAGTTGTAGTCCCACACAGTTTAAAATGGTTGAGGTCGGGAAACACTGATCTACCAAATAAAACTGCTCCCAGCAATGAAGATAACATGCCAAGTGATACACACCAAGGAGAAAGAAGCAAATGGAAAGTTCACATCCGTAATTCAGTTTAACCATCTTGACTTTGGAAGTAAATTTCAAACAAACGTATTTAAGTCTAGCAGCATTATCGGTGTGGAGAACACTCCGTGGTTCTGGTTATGTTATTTGTGGCATTGAAATTTTATCATGACACAATGACGGTTCATTTCCCTGGAGAAATGGGGTTCTTTAAGACGACAGTGTTGCAAATAGTATTACAAACAGAGCAGAACTATTTGAATGAAGATGCAAACTAGCATTCGGCTAATTTTGTACTTGTCCTAAATGTTCCAATGATACTTTCATCTATTTTTTTTTAAATCAAAGTGTATATTTTTTAGAAAGGTACTTGTTGAATATTGTATTGGGGGGAAAGAATAAAATATATTTTAATATATTTATGTTTGTATGGATTTTATTTTGAAAAGTGTAACTTAATGGGGAAGGGAGGCATGACAGAAAGAATGCATTGAATGAACAATGTGGCAAAGAGAGGCAGGAAGCAGGTTATCGGTCATTGTTCTGCCTCCGATGTCAAACAGGTCTAGGACAACCTTTCTCCCACTATGAATAGAATAGAATAGAATAGAATAGAATAGAATAGAATAGAATAGA
>WNWU01000046.1:4693031-4729199 GCA_012654045.1 Ptyas mucosa | reverse complement strand
AATAGAATAGAATAGAATAGAATAGAATAGAATAGAATAGAATAGAACAGAACAGAATAGAATAGAATAGAATAGAATAGAATAATAAGAGTTGGAAGGGACCTTGGTAGTCTTCTAGTCCAGGGGCCTCCAATCTTGGCAACTTACCACAGCTATCTTGCCACGGCCATCTTGCGGTGTCCAACTCACCATGGCCATCTTTCTATGGCTAACTTTCCATGACCAACTTACCACGACCAACGAAGTGCAGCCATCTTGTCATATTCAACTTGCTGTGAGACAAATCGCTATGGTCAACTCACTGTGAGACAATCCATGAGGTAACTCAATGCCATAAATCCTCCGGGCTTAAAGTTACCAAGGTGGGAGGCCCCTGTTCTAGTCCAACCCCCTGCTTAGGCAGGAAACCCTACAGCACTTCAGACAAACAGTTGTCCAATCTCTTCTTTAAAATTTCCAGTGTTGGAGCACTCACAACTTCTGGAGGCAAGTTGTTCCACTGATTCATTGTTCTCACTGTCAGGAAAGTTCTCCTTAGTTCTAGGTTGCTTCTCTCCTTGATTAGCTTCCACGCATTGCTTCTATTCATGCAACCTGGGCTTTTCCCTTTTCATGCCTTTTGGCGTCAATTCTATTTATCTTTCTGCCCATAGACACACAGCACAACTGATAGGCCGCAGTGGGTGTACCAGAGCAACCGGAACAACGGCACAGGGCTCTGGGCCCAAATGCTGGTGCAGGATGCTCTCTCCTCATGAGATAGTAACCTATTGTTTGGTCCTGCCTGCCACTTTCTCCCCCTCTGTCCAAAAGATGAGCTTTTTTGTATTTAGCCCTGCTAATCTGGCCTGATGGCCGACTCCCTCCTAGCTCTTCAATCATTTTTGTTGCTTTTAAATGGGAACCAAGATGAAAGCTAAATGAATGGCTGCTCTGCGATGGGCAATTGCTCTGATTGCAAGCAGCCCAGGGGAGAAGAAAAGAGACAGAAAAAGAGAAAAACAGGTCCAGCTTGATGTAAGTCGAGGGAAAGCTGCAGGAAGACTGATAGGAATTCTTCTGTCCTGGAGACGAACAGATGACTTAGTGCAGGGCATCCCAATTTTTTTTCCTTCATTAACCCCAAGCTGCCGATCAGAAAGTCTCATAGATCGTTAAAGCCCTTTCCAGTGTCGTAACTTCAAAGAGTTGCTGAACGAATGATCGTAACGCGAGGAGAACTCATTTTACAAAAATAGTACCGCTGAATCAGCTTTCTGTGAAGAAGGAGGAGGAGCAGGGGGTCAACCTATCTTCCAAACCACCTGAAAGCAGGACAAGAAGCAATGGGTGGAAACTAATCATTGTAATAATTTTAAATATGGTTTTTAAGGGGTTTTTAACTTATTTTGTTATTTTGTGATTTGTATTATTGATTGTTGTTGTAAGCCGCCCTGAGTCCTTCGGGAGAATGGCGGCATATAAATCGCAAAAATAAAATAAATAAATAAAATAAATAATCAAGGAGAGAAGCAACTTAGAACTAAGGAGGAATTTCCTGACAGTTAGAACAATTCATCAGTGGAACAACTTGCCTCCAGAAGTTGTGAATGCTCCAACACTGGAAGTTTTTAAGAAGAGATTGGACAACCATGTGTCTAAAATAGTATAGGGTCTCCTGCTTGAGGAGGGGGTTGGATTAGAAGACCTCCAAGGTCCCTTCCAACTCTGTTGTTCTGTAAATTCCATAATTTGATCTCTTTTAATCTTAATAAGAATACAGAATAACAGAATTGGAAGGGACCTTGAAGGTCTTCTAGTCCAACCCCCTGCTTAGAGAGGAAACCCTACACCACTTCATGATCCGAACTGCCTGTTGTGGTTCGCCAGCAGCCTGCAGAGCTGGTAGCAGAGTCGGACAACGATGAGGCTGAGGAAGAACATGGGCCAGTCCTGGAGGCTGGGGAAGGCCCGGATGAGGGCTCTGCGTCAGAGGCAGAGATGGGGCCAGGGCCATCGGGGTGTGATGTGCAGACTCCGGAGCCTCCACAGGCTGACATTAGAGAGGCAGAGGAACAGGAGGAGCCTGTTCCTAGTGCACGTATGAGAAGAGCTGCCAGAAGGCAAGAGCAGCTAAAGCAAAGAGGACGACTCAGGAATAGGGCCAAGAGATGATTGACCACTCCCATAAGGGCTTAAAAGACCAACAACGGCTCTTGGGCTCTTTGTTGGAAAACAACTTTGATAGTCTTGCTGCACTTATCTCTTGTCGGCGTCTTCTGCTTTTGAACTTTTACTAAGAGAAGCCTTTGGCAGTTTGCCTAATTATACCAAGGTTGGTGATTAGACTGAAGAATTTGTGTTATGAAGAGTTTGTTTTAATTTAATTTGGATTACACTGAGAATGAGTTAATTCTCAGCTGTTCTAATAAAGTTTGTTTGTTTTGGAACTGTTTGCATCGATTACTACCTACTTGGGCCTGGGTCACAACACTGCCTGATGTATTCCTCCGAAGCCGATGTCCACAGGAAGATAATAAATCTTCTGGCCTTTGTAAAATTTGATCATTGGGGTGTACGATCATGAATCTCTCTGGACCATCTAGGTAACCAACATTGACATAAATAGTAGAGAGCATCTGTTTTCCTCTGTCTATACATGCAAATACATAGGATTGCGAACAGGATTGCCAACATCCGATGATGGATATGGCACAAGAAGAAGAAGAGACATGCAAAAAGTTCCACTTTGTGGAAAAAGACCTGTGTTTTGCACAGTGCCATGTTTGCTCTTTCAGAAATCATTGATGAAAGATTTCCTCCAATTGCTTCTCAGGTAAGGATGTTTCTTGAAATCATTATGAATAAAAGGGGTGTGGGGTTTTTTTTGCATTTTTCTTTCTTTTTGGGGGGGCAGCTTTAAATTGGCAGTAAATGAAAAGAGTTCATCTCGGAGTATGTTTGCGTATCCTTGTGTGTGGTATAGGAATAGTAATCGTCTTCTACTGATTCAACAAGATTGGACAATAAATTACAACCCGAGATTAATTCTTTGCGTTGCAAAATCCATTTTGCTAATGCCCTGTCAAAGGGAACACCGACCTTCTGGGAAAATGTTTTCCTCTGTGATATTATCTCTACATCTCTATCACCTTTTCTTTCTATACATGCACTTTCTCCCATAATCTAGGAATTTCCTGGCCCAATCAAGTTACTAATTCAATCCAACCTTGTTTGGCTTTTTAAGGTCAGCCAAGGTTACCTGCTGTAAGAATTTCATTTATAGGATGTGATTAACCGAGGATAATAGCACCTACCATACATCTATCATTCTCTTCAGTCTTCCTGTGTTGTGTGTCGAGCCCTAGCCTGGGGCTCACCATATATGGGGGGTGGGGGATACAATGGGAGTGATGAGAAGGGTGGCGGCTCAGCAGCAGCGGTCTCACATCTGATGACACCAAATGGCCGTGGCATTCCCCACCGACCCTGCGCCACCCAATCCTGGCTGAATCTGCACTGCCCAGCTGCTTGATCCCTGGCTTGATGACGCCAATCAACTGTGGTGTTTCCCGCCGAACCTGCGCCACCCAGCTGACCGATCCCAGCTGACTATGCACCACCCAGCTGATCAGTCTTGGCGGCCTTCCGCAGCGGCCCCACACTACCCGCTGGGCCATTCCTGGAGTCGAGGGGCCCATTTGCCGCCGGATGGGTGTCGGCCCTGGTGGACACTGCGGCAGCTGGACATACACTGCCCCAATGCCAACAGGTGGCAGATGGTGGTTACTGGTGGGCGTGGGCAGCCAGAAGGACAGGGGGTGGGGCCCAATGACTTGAAAAGGTGCTAGGAGGCGGACGCTCCCAGCGCTGACTTTACAAGGAACCTATTGCCTACTCGTCGCATTCTGAGGCTCCAGCCTGTTTGTGGAGATTAAAGCAGAGTTTTGCCGCATTTCCTGCGCGTGTCCTGGTTCCCTTTGTTCTTACCAAATCCAGCCTAGATTGGCTGAGATTGTATGTCATTAGGATCTGAACAATACAGAAGAAGTCATCCTATGGGACAAGTAATATTTAGCCTAGTATGAGTACATTTTCTCTTCCTTATCCATATGAAGAAGTCCAGGATAAAAGGCAATAAAAATCTTGTCTTCCCGTTGTAGTTAAATGCCTGAGCATCTATCTATATGGCTAATATTCTTATTAAAACTTGATTTTCCAATCTGAGCCTAAAGAGATCTGATTTGATGAAGCGGTATAATTCTACATTAAACGCCGTTCGTTCCTGGACTTTCTGCATTATTTAGATTGTTAATAGCTTGTTTTTCCTTTTGGATTTGAAAGGCATTTTAAAGACAACAAACACGTTATCTGTTTCATCCCAGTTTTACCACCGCTGGGAAGTGTAGTTAATGAAATGTTGAAAATTTCGATCAGGAATTCTCCCCACCACCCTGTGCTCCCATCCTTTAATTCTCAAATCCCTAAATTACATTTTTCATTTGTATGGTTTTTCAATACCCTTTTGAGGCCTACAAGAGCTCCCATCCTACAAATCTGTGCAAAATGGCTATTATCAGACCAACTCTCACCACATGAATCTGTTATAAACAGCATAGAAGTAACAGTGATTTAAAAAAAAGAAGAATTTCTGATATGCATAGTTGTGTTTGCTACAGGGTCTGTCTGTATAACAAACAGATGTATACAGGTAGACCTTGACTTACCTCTGTAATTGGATGCCACAATTACGGTCATACGTTGTGATATTTGTAAAGCAGGTCATCATGTGGCTGGACCTGATTTTATGACCTTTTGGGGAGCAGTTGTTAAGCGAATACAATAGTCATTAAATGATCCCCTTGTTTGCTACGGAGTGTTTTTTTTTTTTTCTGGAAACCAGAAGTAAATGCCAGTTTTCAGAAATGAACATCATAAAATTGTTCTCATGTGATCTTAGGGTACTGCAAATAACTTTAAAGGCTGGCCAGTTGCCCAAAATGCAGTCACATGACTGGGGGGGAGGGCCGTTAGAACTTTGGAATTGGGTAGTAACTTTTGGGGAAGAGCTGTCGTAACTTCAAATGGTTGTTAAGTGAACGGACGTAAGTGAAGGATTAGCAGGAAATTACCATATTCTAATCTAGCACATGTCGCCACCAACCCTTTGTGGTTATTTTGTAATTTAGTGGGTCTGAGATCAGATATTAACCACAGACCGGGGTGAAATGCTACTGGTTCAAACCGGTTCGGACCGGTAATAAAAACTACTGGTTCGGGTGAACTGGTAGTAAAAAAAATGCTACCAGTTTGGACGAACCAGTATTTCTGATGATCAGCTGTGCCACGCGATTTATATTCACTAGAAAGCAGGAAATCCTGCTTTCTAAGCGAATCTAAATCGCACGGCACAGCTGTTCCCTTCCCCTCACTGTTCTACTTACCTTAGAAAAGGCTTCTTAAACCTCCTTTTTCAGTGCTGCATGGTAGTGCCTGCCGTGCACCTGCATGCGAAGCACACATTTGGTGCACTCCATGCATGCACACGCATTTGGCGCTTACTGTGCATGTGTGCGCCGTGCACGCAGCAAACCAGTAGCAGACTTCGGAGCATTTCACCACTGCCACAGATGTGTGTATGTCATGAATGTAACATTGTACTACATGGAATTAGAAATTTGTGATGGTATGGAGGTAAAAATAGGCAAATATCACCCACAGGATAGTTCTGCAAAAGATCCGCTAGGGGAAAAAAATAATAAAAATTCCACAGGAAGGGCGCTCTATCCCCCTCCCTAACTTCAGCATATCCTACTCTCTAACTCAACATTTTCACCTAATCTGTTTTCTCCTCTTAATAGATGTACCAGCTGCTAAAGAAATGTAAGAAACGTTTTTTTAGAAATGTTTTATGTTTCGTTCGGTGTAAAATGTAATGATCCTTTCCAGCACATGATAAATGATAAAAATCCAACATCATTTTTTTTCTTACGAGTCTTGGCAGACGTAAAAAATATATCCAGTCTTAGTTTGAACATATTCCAGGAAGTATTTAGGGGGAAATAATAGCCATCAAAGTATTTATAAATTCAAGTTTTTGAAAGGGGTGGCCATAACTCAAACTTTATGGCACTCTCTCTCTCTCTCTTGTGTGTGTGTGTGTGTGTAGATATGGTTACTCAATTTTTTTAAAAATTCATTCATTCTTGTAAGGATACCATAGCTGCTGCGATGAAGGCTGGATTCATAAGAAGCACACAACCAAAATTTAGGTTGCATGTACCTTAGCATTTGGGATGAAGCCAACTAAATATAGTTTACTCAGTAGGTCATGCTTAAGTAAACCACATAGATTACCACAATTTATACTCCGACATGAACACATGACTCGCTTTCATGGTTTTTCTATGATTTTATTGAAAAAAGGATTATTTTAGTACTTTCATTTGTAATTTTTTTTTCCCTCATGGATTTGGCAAAAATAATAAATAAATTAAAAAAATAACCCAGAGACTCGGGAATTCTTCCGCAAGGTTTCCCTCCCCTTTTAGGTGTTGGATTCGAGGCCCTTTGCTTGAGGTGTGTTCGAATCCCACGCCTTTGGGACGGGAAGTACGATTCCCCTGCAATGGGGGTGGCCCTTGGCGGGGCCTGCATGAGATGGAAGACAAGGTGGTTTGTTCGTTTTGCTTGCAATAAAAGTAATTTTTTTTTTACAATATTTTCTCTTTTTTATATATATAGTTTAGTGTTGAGGTACAGCATCCACTAACATGCCCCCACCCCTGTCCAGCTGCCCTTTTGCCCTACCCTCTAACGCAAGAATCTCCAATCTTGGCAACTTTACGACTTGTGGACTTCAACTCCCAGAATTCCTCAGCCAGCATACGCATACGCTGGCTGAGGAATTCTGGGAGTTGAAGTCCACAAGTCATAAACTTGCCGAGGTTGGAGACCCCTGCTCTAACATTTGTGACAGTAAGAGAGTGTGGGACCATTGATGGAGGGGGTAGACTTGATTGGCCTGCTATCAAGCATGGTTGCCCTTCCATAGATCTGCCCGTTCCCTTCTCCAGGTTCACCTCTCCTTCTGCACCTGGCCAGTGGCTTTCCTGGACCAGATCAAGATCTCTCTGCTGCTTCCTGTCTTCTAATTACGGCACCAGCCACATTGTCCTTGGAACTCCTGCAAAGACCATGAAGATGCGGTTTCTCTACTGTCTTGGTGCTCTACACCTCCATAGACTTTAGGGCTATCAGAACCAGGTTGCAAAGATACATGGAGTAGAATTCTAAACTTCTGCTATCTCTGGTTACCACTGCAATTTCCTAGCTTTCTTGCCTTACTAGGCACCGATCCGTCCTCTGTGACTCTGCCCAATGACTGCATCTTAAGACCGTGTTCACGAAACCGTTATATATACACCTGGCTCTATAGTTTACCAAACCTGGTTTGCTACTTCTACCTTGCTGCGTTGACTCTTCTTTACCCTGCCTTCCCTTCTGTATCAGGTTTCTTCTGCTTTTCATCTACTAGGCATGCCATATCTGGGTTGTAGAACTCTGAAGAATCACAAGGTGGCACTGAGTGTCCCCTTGCTTTCTTCTGATGGTCATCTGCAAATTTTGCAGACCAGATATTGGTAGCCTTGAAATCCAGGTCCTTTATATAGGATTCCTCCTTTGCTATGAAGATGGTCCTAGGCATTTAAACAACTGGTAGAACATGGCGTAGGAGAGCTTATCCTGCAGGACCAAGTCTAGTGTGCCTCATGCTCAGCTATGCTATTTATGCTTTCCGTTCAGAGGCTCTGCGACTAAAGGAGTGAGGAGGATCATTTTTTGGGGCTCTATTTCCCAGAATGCTTTGCTCATTTACATTGGTTCCTTCTATATATATCTCTCTGACATTATCACAAGGGTTTCCAGGTTTTTCTCCAACTCTTCTGCATGTTTTGTGACAGGTGGCCAATGGTCTCACCTGTAGAGGTTTTTCCTATAGCATCTGCACACCTCTGTTTCATTCTTCCTCACTGGTAGGCAAGTCCAGCCCATGACTTCAATCCAATTACCCATGCGACTAACAAGGGCATCCAAATGATCATTGTTGGAGATCTTAGAACTCCAGAGCTGCTGCTGAGCTCCTAACAGATTGAGACAAGAGCTCAATCTGTTTGAGGTTCAGCAACAAAGGCCTGCAAAGTTCTCAACTTTCCTATTAGGTCCTCATCAATTTTCTAAAAAAAATGTTTTTTTTTCAAGTGAAGCTCAACTCTCGGTAACTTCATGGACTCGCTTATTAAGTTTACTTAGTGGTTTGACATCAGAAAGGGACAATTCGCCGCAGCCAACTCACTGTATGGACAACTTGCCATGGAAAATTCCACGTGGGATAACTCAACACGATAGCGGTAAATTTTATTTGCCACTGTTTCTTTGACGTTATTTGCATTTTTCATCCATGGAAATAATATCAAAGAAACAGTGGCAGATAACATTTATCGCATTGGATGGAATTGTCTGTGGCGAGTTGCCCCGTGGCTAGTTGTGGTTAGTTAACTCCCGTGGCTAGTTAGCTGCAGTGAGGTGGCTGCAGTGAGTTGGCCACCTGAAATGAGGACTCCCCCATCCCAAAATGAAGCAGACCTGACCTTGCTTAGCTTAGATAAGGGGCTCTCTGCTAAGACTATCAACTCACTAGTGGCTATCAATAATTACATGTGCTTCGAATTGTGAGTTGCATCTTTTCTCCCTACTTCAGGGTGCCCTTCATAGAGTAACAGGCAAATACACTAACTGGCCTTTCCCTGCCTCTCGATGCACTGGGAAACTGAACCTCTTGGACTTCTGCCTAATCAGGCCATTGTTAATTCCAGAATCTTTGTGGTAATGGAAGTGACAAGCTCTACCTCTAATAGAAGATACGCTCTAAAATCACTCAACAATGCAGAGTTAAACCAAACCTTCCCCAACTGGGCACTTTCCAGAAACAGCAAGCTATAATTCCCATTACTGGGCTTTCAGAATTGTAGCCTGGCCCTTCTGGAGGACAATATGTTGGAGAAGGCTGCTTTAAATGTGGCTCTTTAAATGAGAGAGAGAAAGAGAGGGAGGGAGAGGGAGAGGGAGGGAGGGAGAGAGAGAGAGAGAGAGAGAGAGAATATGAATGAACGAGAATACAGGTAGACCTTGACTTGCAACCAGCCAATTGCGGCTGAAATTTCTAAGCCAGACAGTTGTTAAGCAAGCTTTGCTCCTTTTTGCAACTTTTCTGGCCACCGTTCTTAAGTGAATCACTGCAGTTGTTCAGTTAGTAACACGGCTCTTAAGCGAATCTGGCTTCCTCCCCGTTGACTTTGCTTGTCGGAAGGGTTTGCAAAAGGTGATTGCAAGGGGACAGCGCAATCGTCATAAATATGAACCAGTGGCCAAGCATCTGAATTTTGATCGCATGATGATGCAATAGTTGTGAAAAATGAACATAAGTCACTTTTTTTTCAGTGCCATTGCATCTTTGAATGGTCACTATAAACGAACTGTTGTAAGTCAAGGACTACCTGTAACTCCAACTATCAAGTCTTCCTTTCTCTGATGATTGCTGATGGCAACTAAGAGCATAGACCTCAGCTCTGGGCCACCCACTCCATCAGAAATCACTCACACTCTTCCCCGGGGGAAGGAGGGGGGGGAAATAATAACACATTCTCCCTCCCTCAAGTTTTACAGGATTGATACGGTGCATACTACTGTAAATTAGTGGTTTGCACAAATAGTCACATGTGCAGACAAGGTGTAAAGTCTGTGTAAAGCCTGGAGATTCACCTTTTACTATCCCTTTCTATTTTGCAAGATAGGTTTGCATCCTTGTTTGCATACTCTTATTCCAAAAAGATTACATTTGGTTTACATAAACATAAGGGGGGAGTTTGCAACCCTGTTGAAACCATCTTGTTCAAACAGCATTTTAACAACTTTCTCGGGGTTATAATACCCAGTGTTTATGCCCAGCTAACAATGACTTTCCACATGCTTTCCATAGAGTTTACACTCTGTTTCGACATGCTTAACGAATTGTTTACATCTGGTTTGCAAAACGCCAGACTCTCTGCAGCACACACACACACTTTACAACTATTTTACATTTGGCTTACATGTGCTTCACAAATCATTTACATCCATTTTTTTTTGTTTTTTTCTTTTGCACATACTTGACATGGTGTGATAGTTGGCAAATAGTTGCACTCTGCTTACACATGCTTTTACAGAGCTTTTTCACGTGATCTACACCGAGTTCACACCTTGGTCTGCCTGTGCTTTATAATGAATTTGCATATGCTTTTTAATGAGTTTTGCACTTTGTCCGGCATGCACTTTACACAGTGTTTACAAGTGCTTTACACAAAGTTAATGCCTTGTTTACACATAGTTTATACATGGTTTGCAACTTTTCTTTTCTTTTTTTTGTAAAAGATTCTTATTTCACATGGGCATTAGAAATGTACATGGTCTTGACACATTCCAGAACTTTAGAATGTGTACTTGCTGCTCAGATATAGACTGAGAAAATCTCGTGGCTTGATTTGAAAACACCAGTTAACTAAAAGAATAATAACTTGAGGATAATAGCCAAGATATGCTGTTCTGGTACAAGGCATAATGATTGAAAATCATAATACACTTCCATCACTATGAGCAAATATTGGCTCGTGTGTGTATGTTTTAATTAGTATTGACATGTATTACATGTGGATTTTCATGTGACTTACACATGGTGTAGACATGGGTTGACACATGGTTGACACATATATTTAGGTAATTTTTGCACTTGGTATTCACATGCTTAGCACGTGAGACACATTTTTTTTTTGGAAGAGAGTAACTGTGATTGGCACGAAAGTGTACACAGAATTGTTCAAAAAGTTAAATGTCACACATAGTTAACACATGCTTTACTCATGGTTTAACGCCTGCTTTACTCACTGGATTTCTCATGCTTTACATTAATTGCTTGTGATGAACTTGCAAATTGAACATGACTTCCTCGCGACTATCACATTGTCTACTCATGCTTTGCACATGACTTTACTAATGGCTTGCAAAAGGTTTATTCACTTATTTCTGGTGTGTGACTTATGCACAAACACATGCATGCACATTCATTGCTTGATTTCCAAGTGCGCAACATGTACTCACTCCAGGCAGGAAATATACACGTGACCTTAATCCGAACTGAGGTTTACTTCACACACATGGCTATATACTTCTGCAGGTAAATTGCACACGGTTGACACAGACATCCTACAAAATGCAGTTCTTGAGACATTCCCCCCCATAAGGCTGAAGAAGATACGTGTGTGTGTAAAGCAGGATTGTAAACTCATGAAAACATTGTCAACTTTGCATGGACTTGTTAAGATGTCAGAAGCACAGTTCCTACCTCAGGGTAGTATCAGGGATACTAACAGCTTGGACCACCAGAGAGATCCTATAATTGGACCTGTTCTATCTGTAACTGCAAAACAACAACAACAGCACAACCCTATCTGACATTCTTTGGGGGTTAGGGGGGGATTTAATGTTATTACTCAAACATGAAACAGGACCATGTGTGAAGATGATATCGTTACGTTGACTAACAGCAGAAGAAGTTACTGCTAGAAGCAACTGGGACTTCATGCCAGTGGTAGTAGATACCGGTTTTTGCAATGGTTCAAGTTTATTTCTTTATTTATTGCACTGATTTCACAAAAGCAAAAAAAAAAAGGACCGAAGAAAAGAAAAGAAGAGGAGGGGGGGGGGAGACACCCTTTTCAAAATTTCCAAGCTTTCTCCTGAGAGTTTGGAGAGAAGCGACGGATTAAAAATGAATACAAAAACCACGTTTTTTGTTTTTAAATTAAACTCAGGTCCTATTAAACAGCTGCAAATATTGCATAGAGCCCAATCTTCTGCTGTGGGAAACCACAGCTCACCTCTTCCCCTTTCCCATTGCGATTCAGTCTGCGTGGAAAAAAAGCATCAGGCCGGGGACAAATAACTAAAAGCATGCTCACGTCTCTAAACCCCACCCCACCCTCTCCCCATTTATGCTCTCCCCTCCCTCCCATTTGCAGCTCAACATGAGTGAGTTGTTACAATGCAAGGCATTTTGGAGTTACACGCAAAGGTTTGACCTCGGTCTTGGGTTCAGGATAGCACGCGTGCAGCAAGTCGTCCTTGGATTCTGCCGTCCTCATAGGGTGAGCAGGCAATGGGTGGAGGAAGCCAAATCTCCAGCAGAAGGAGATTCCGCACTCCTCAAATTTTATTTTATTTATTTATTTAATTAATTTATTGGAATTTGTCGACAACAAAAACGAGAACAAGAATAAGAGAATAAAAGTACAATGACAAGGGACGATAGGCACGTTAGTGCACTTATGCACGCCCCCCCCTCTACTGACCACTTAAGTGTGAAGTAAGGTTCCACGGAAGTCAAATGGTTAGGATTTACTTTCTGTAAATGCAACTCTGATGACATTGCTCAGAAGATCATCATCATCATCATCATCATCATCATCATCATAACCTCAATAGAACTGTGGTCCATTTCAGTTGTTGAAATGACAGTGATGATTTTGTCGATTTCTTCCTTATGCACGATGTGCTAGCTTCCCCCCTAGCTCCGATTCTGCTAAATTACAGAGACGATTGCAGAATAAATGTTTTAAAACCCATATTTAGAGAATAGGGATTAGAATTCAGCTGAGATTTACAGCATCTTCTGACTGGGCTGCCAACGTCAATCTTTACTGCCTCATCAAAGTTATACTGACTGGATCTCATTGGCATGATTTTATGTCCCAGGAAATTTGCAATTTTCCTCTTTCCCAACGCCATGGTGTAAAAGCTTTCAGAGTACTTTCTTCAATGTTTTGGGGAACTCTGCTCATACCAAATAAGCCTTGATTGACACCGGTAAATCTGCATGACTGCGAGCTGGAGATACAGGGGAGGGATCTGTATTTTTTACCCTGCTGTAGGAATCCCTGTGAAGTTTACTCCATTGGTTGCTGAGTATAGGGGGCAGTGCTCACCTCTGTTTTAAGGCCTTGAACCAGTGCTGTCCAAAGATATTTCTGTGGTAATGTGACCAGCACTCTGTGACATCACGCTGTTACCTTCCCACCAAAGTGGTACCCATTTATCTACTCGCATTTGCATCAGTGGTGTATTCAGCCGGTTCTGACCGGTTCACCCAAACCGGTAGTGGAGATTGCGGGTGGGCCCACTCACCCACCTGCCCCGGCACTATGCCGTCCTATTTAGCCATGTTTTCGAGGCCGGGCACATGTGCAGAAGGCACCTGCACACATGTGCAGAAGGTGGTAACAATATCTGAAACCCACCGCTGATTTGCATGCTTTTGAATTGCTAGGTAGGCAGGAGCTGGGGCAAGGATGGGAGCTTACCCCATCATATGGAACTCGGGTCTCGAACTTTGGGCTGCCGGCTTTCCAGCCGACAAGCCCAGTATCTTAACTGCTGAGCCACACGTTGCACACACTCCTATAGGGAGAGTAAGAAATATGTCCCATTGGCTATTCCTCAGCTCATCAAAACCCAATCGCCCATCCACCCAGGTGGATATTTGACAGGATATCAATAAAGATCCAGAAATGCTAACACTATGGCAAAAGATAAATGAATTGCTATAGTTATGACAGGACTCCAGTAAGGATTACCAGTAAAAAAAAGAAAAAAGAAAAAAGGCTCAATCCGTTTTACAAATTGTCCTATTAAAGAGAATAGGTCTCAGCAGGCCCTAAAGTCTAATGAGATAAAGTAGTAGCTGGAAGGCAAAATGAAAAGATGGGAAAAGGATACGTGAATTCAAAAGCAAGCAAGCAAGCGTCTCAATTGAAGAGCGAAAGTTTGCTTCTTATCTGGCCATCTCATTCTTCACTCAGGAAACCAAGGTGGGATACTTAATCTGAGAATAAATATCAGTGTTGCTCAATCCCTAACTCTTTCAGTTTTGGCGTTGATACCTCCCAAATCTAAATCCAGCATGATGAATTAGACAGTGCATCAGATTTGGACATTGGTCACAATGGACCCTTTGGCCATATAGTTGAGCGGATAGATCCCTATTCGTGGTTTTGATTGCAGAGTAATCATGAAGCTATCCTTGATTTCTCCATTCATATCCTAAACTGGTTATGCTACCAACTATTGAAGGCACTGAGGCTAGAGGAGGTCATTATGTCACAAATTCCTAGAACAGAGGCAGGCTTTATGACCTGTGGGCTCCTTTATGGCCTGGGGACTTCAACTCTGAGCACGGCTGGCTTGGGAATTCTGGGAGTTGAAGTCCACAGGTCGTAAAGGGGCCATATTTGCTCACCCCATCCTAGAAGCAGTGGTGGGTTCCAACCGGTGTTACCACCGGTTCTCTTCGTGTACGCTCTTTGTGTGCGATCGCCGCTCGCATGTGTGCCAAACTTACGCTGCACGCAAGCACATTAGATTTCTGCCCAGCTGAGGCACAGCAATCCACTCTGCTGTGCCTATCAGCTGGACTAAAAAACGACAAATAAAGGTTGGTATAACGCGTGAGTGGGCAGGAGGGCCCAGCTCCCAGTCATAGAGAACCAGTTTGCTGATGTCACATCATAATCACTACCGGCTCGCCCGAACCGGGCCGAACCGGGATCAACCCACCACTGCCTAGAAGGAACAAGAGAATCTAGAATCCAACTGGCCAATGCTTGAAGAAGAGGGAAACCTCAGTATCTGAATCCAAAGTTAAGCATATTAAGCAACAGCCCTTGAAATGAAGCAAAGATAATATCAATGCCATGATTTTAATGAATTGTCCCAAATTTACTCCCAAAGAGACATGATGCGCTACCCCATTCACCACTTCAAATCTAGATCCCAATGTCACTTGTTTTCTATAATTCTTGTGTTTACTCATGGCTTACTACCCACCCACCCCCCGGGTTCTTTTCTTCAGGTGAGCACTTTAAGGTAGATAACAACGTTTTTAAAAGCATAACTTCTGAGGAGCCAAGACCCCCCCTGCCCTCACTTTCCCCTATTGTTTCTCTGGCAGCCTGCAATTTAAGAGGATTTGTAAGAGATGAACATGATCTGAAGAGACACATAAGAACTTTAGCTCTTCCAACAGCGTGAAAAGTTCTCAAGTGGCACAGTTCTTGAGCCGGGCAGCAAATTGCTCGACTTCCGTTTCTTAAGCCTACTGCTGACCTCTAAAAATTCTCCATTTTAAAAAGTAACAATGGACAGCAAAGCTCATTCACTAAGTTCCTAAAGCAAGCACAATGCAAGGACTTCTGGAGACAGCCAACTGCTTAGTCTGTGTCCTTCTACTGCCCAAAGCTCTCGTACATTTTCATATAGCAAAAACATGATCCCCATGGGCCAGAGGCGGGAAAGCCACAAGACAAAGGGGGTATCCTAGAGGTCATTCATTAGGTCTTTGAAGCGTACCTGCAGCCACAATGCTGCAAAATTCTCTTAGAGTTATGGGATGAGTATTATCAATTGCATAGCTTATACTGGTCCATTTATTTCCTTCTAATCTAGCCGTGAGTACTGATTGTAATCTAACAAAAATAATGTGTGTTGGACTTCAGCTCCCAGAATGTTCATTCACTAGTCACGTCGGCTATGGGATTCTGGGACTTGAAGTCCGCCCACCTGGGAATGGCCAAGGTTGGGAAACACTGCATTAGTGGAGACCCTGAGATTTGCATAAAATAAAATAAAATAGAAGAGCGAACCCTCATAAATCATCCAAGGAAAACTCAACAGCTCTGCTTTGATCTCCTGAACCACCCGGAGGCAGGACAACAAACAATGGATGGAAACCGATCAAGGACAGAGCCAATCTAGAACTAAGGAGAAATTTCTGAACAATGAGAACAATTAACCAGTGCCGGGGTCTGCAACCTTAAACACTCAAAGAACCATTTGGACCCTTTTCCCACAGAAAAGAAAACACCGGGAGCCACAAAACCTTTCCAATGCCTGACTATTTCCTGAGCAGCCACAAAACTAGCCTATGTAGTTGAATTAAACATTCTGTTCTCTTCTGAAACTTTTCTTTTCTTGGATTTATCCATGGTTGGCCTACGAGTGGTTGAAAAGCTGAATAAATTGCATGCTGTCAGGTATCGCACATTAGCGGTTGTGACACATATTTTGAGTGACAGGGAGCCGCAGCAGAGGGGTGAAAGAGCCACATGCGGCTCCAGAGCCGCAGGTTGCTGACTCCTGAACCAGTGGAATGTCTTGCCTTCAGAAGTTGTGAGTACTCCAACACTGGAGGCTTTTAAGAAGGGATGGCCACTTGTATGAAATGGTATAGGGCCGTGATGGCGAACCTATGGCACGGGTGCCACAGGTGGCACGCGGAGCCATATTGGTGGGCACGCGAGTGTTGCCCTAACTCAGCTCCAGCGCACTGGCTAACTGGTTTTTAGGCCTTCTTGTCCCACTGGAAGTCGGGAAACTGGCTGTTTCCAATCTCCGGGAGGATGGGGAAGGCTATTTTTGCCCTCCCCAGGCTCCTAGAAAGCTTCTGGAGCCTGGGGAGGGCGGAAAACGGGCATACCGGGCCCACTGTGCCATCACGTGCCAAAAGCAGGGGGAAGTGGGGGGGCATGCGTGGGAAGGCGGGGCACATTGAATTATGGATGTGGGCACCCGTACCCGCGACCCCCCATGCTCCCCCTGCTTTTGGCACGCGACGGCAAAAAGGTTAGCCATCACTGGTATAGGGTCTCCTGTAGGGAGTTGGACTAGAAGACCTCTAATAACTGTATTATTCTGTTATTCTCCAGAAATCTCAGTGTCTGCTTCTGATAAAGGGGCTTTTAACTATTATCCTTTCTTGAGGATCTAGTTCTATGATAGGACTGTGAGGAAGTGACACTGGAACTCTTATTTCCCCCAGGGCTGGGTCCTTGGGCCCCACCACCACGACCACTCATTCATATCCTCCCTTCTCTCTAATCACCTTTGTCTTCATGGCAATTAAAATATCAATTTTAAACAACAAAATAACTCCAATTACTCTTGAGCCCATTAAAACCTATCCTTCAGAAATCTCGTGCAGAGAATCTAGAGCCACATCTTAGTGGAAAATCTGCTCTTCTTTAATTTTTTTTTAAAAAAAGAAATATACAGTGCATCTGGGACTCTGGACAGCTAACAATACGTCATATCCATAACCATAAACTTCCACAGTTGGGAAAAAAAATGAACACGATGATAACCTTAATATAATGCAGTTATTGTCCTCAGGCTGACTTTCATCCATGGGTGGGTTCTACTTACCTTTACTACCAGTTTGCATCGTGCCCGTGCATGCACTCTTCTGCGCATGCGCAGATCACCTATGATGACGTCCGGGTCAGTGGACGGAGCCTCCTGCCGGTTTTACTACTGGTTCTTGCGAACCGGTCTGAACTGGGGGCAACCCACCACTGCTTTCATCCAACAACACAACCAAACCACCAAGCTCAGTTAGCATCCTGACCCAATATCTGAGGGAACAACCAAGGTTTTAAAGCCTTTTGGAAAGCCAACAGGGTTAGGCCATCTAAATCTCCGATGGTTCTTCATTGGAGAGGCATTATGGTAGAGTAGACACATCTCCTGGGTCCCTTAGGTGACACTGCTTCAAGGAAGAGGCCCAGAGCAGCCCACCTTGTCATGGCTGGTGGAATTGGAGTCAGATTTCAAACCACAGAGACAGTAGATCATTCCTTTGAGAGAGAGAGGGGGAGGAAGGAAGGAAGGAAGGAAGGAAGGAAGGAAGGAAGATAGGAAAGAAGGAAGGAAGGAAGGAAGGAAGGAAGGAAGGAAGGAAGGAAGGAAGGAAGGAAGGAAGGAAGGCCTCCCATCTGATCACAAAATATAACAATGCTTAGAAATATCATGAAATTGTCAATAGAATCCTACCATCACCTGAAGGAGATCGTCACACCTTGCTGTTCACTGTAAACATCCTAGTTATCATCCTTCAAACCTGAATACTTTTCCAGTGGAGGAAATCTGAGCTTCCTTCTCCATTCCCATCAATCAATGGTGGAGAAAGTATAAGAACGTTGCATTTCATGGGGGAACTACGCGAATTAAAAAAAAACACCGTCCAAGACATCCCATCAGTGTGAGCTAAGCCGGAATCTATTGATAAAAACGTTCACAGCACTGAGACTATTTCAGAAGAAAGTTATGGATTCTGCCATTGATCAAGGAGATGCTTGCCCTACTCATTGCTTTTGTGCAAAACACCTTTCGCCTCTTCTGAGAGATGGAAGCAAATCTGCCAACAGTTACAAGCCATGGCAGTTCAATCACAGACGTGTGATTAAGGAACACTATTGACTTGCTAACATAAATCCAGGCAGCTGCCATGGGTGCCTGATGTCAGCCCATCAACTTAGGGAAGGTCACGAACATGGAGGGGAGGGAGGGCTTGGAGGAATACTCTCACGGGGCGTAATGCAGAATCTTGAAGGCTGCCAGAATTTTCCTCTACTCCATCTTACACCAAACAAAATCAAGGCAGGGTTAGTTTGAGCTTCTTGCTCATGTTTTCTTCTTTCCCAGGATGGAATAATCTTTTCTGAACTCCTTTGCCCTTAACGGCTTGCTCCTCATTCCCGGATTCAAGTTTATATTCCATCACATCTGGTATAAAACACAACCCAATGTCTTTCAAGCTGTACTCCAACTTATTTTCCAAAACACTGAAAGGCAAGACAAGAAACAATGGATGGAAACTAACCAAGGAGAGAAGCAGCCTAGAACTAAGGAGAAACTTCCTAACAGTGAGAACAATTAACCAGTGGAATCAGAAGTTGTGGTTGCTTCATCCCTGGATGTTTTTAAGAAGAGACTGGACAGCCGTTTGTCTGAAAGGGTATAGGGTCTCCTGCTTGAGTAGGAGGTTGGACTAGAAGACCACCAAAGACTCTTCCAGCTCTATTCTGATTCTGGATTCCCTCTGCACGGCAGGATTGAGAAATACCAATCTAGGGTGAGGATCCACATCAAAGGCAGATATTCCTGTCATGGCAGCTTTCCCCTTTTAACTTGGTTTCCAAAAAACAACAGAAGGAAAGACTAAACCGCATGGAAAGCCAATGACAGACCAAAAGATGTAGAAAAACTGGGTAATGGTGTAATTGTCTCCTTTTCTCATAAGTAGAGAAGCTTCATGGAGGAAGGAAGATGGGAGAAAACATGGCTATCTGAAGAGATGAATGGTTATTCACGTGGACTGTTCTCCTCCTTACTTACCGCATCTTCCCTTATAAGATAAACTTGTGTACATTCATCCAGAAGTAACTCCCTAGTATGCCTGCTTAAGATTTCTGTTTTTTCTTTGAAGACCTTTCACTTCTCATCCAAGAACTTTCTTGGATGAGAAGCAAAATGTCTTCAAAGAAGAACCAGAAAGTCCAGTTGCCTCTTGAAAAAGCACCTTTGGGACAACCATGACCTGGATGGCGGAGAATTGCCACAGACATGCTCAAGATTGTAGCTTTTCTTAATCCATGCTATTCCTCAAGCAAACAGCAGCACCAACTCTCTGTGAGTTGATGGTTTCCAAAGCTAAGCAGGGTTGTTCCTGAGTTGAACTTGAACGAAGGACCACCTGAGATTTCCAGGGCTATTCGTTAGAGAGAGAAAAAAAATAGGGGGATTTCTTTGGTCTGTCACCATAAACAATACATTGAATTCTGGAAGAAGGCAATTATAAACCACTTCTGTGTTGTGGCCAAGATAAGCCCATGAATGCCTTTACCAGAAGCTGCGCCTAATTAGATGTCTTTATTTTTCATGTCCCCCCCCCACACACACACACAGTGTTAGCTAATAGCTGGTGAAACTGACTATATTGGGTATCAGTTGAGGAAGGTCTCCTACAGATTCAGTTCAGTTCTTCATGATTTTATGGACACAACTACAGAACACAGGAGAATTTACTCTTGGAGAATTTGGTCACAAATAGTCTGACTTATCCAGCAAGGATATCTTTCACGGGATCATTTCTTAAACTGAATCCGTTTTCTGATGGGAAAAAATTTGTTAGCCGCATGTATACTCCGTAAATCCACTGGCTCGCGGTGCCTTGGCCAGCGAAAATGGAGTTCGGAAGCCCCTTTTTGCTGACAGCCCCCCTCCCCCGACACAAGTGATGTCAAGCTGGCCACGCTCACCCTGGCCACACCCACCCCGGCTCCCTGAGGTCAAACACAGCACTAATGTGGCCCTCAACGAAATCGAGTTTGACACCCCTGTTCTAATCTATACAGAGGTTGTATTCTGAACGACCGAGATGTCCAAAGGCCCAATCCACCCGTGCTAATATAAAAGCAATACTGAGCAGAATCAGCACGATCACAATTAATTCTTCTTTCCCACTTTCCTCTACTGCAAAAAAAAAAAAAAAAGAAAAAGAAAGAAAGAAAGAGTGTCACATCAATAGCTCAAAAGAAATACAGGCAGCCCTCAACTTACGCCCACAACGAAATACCAAATTTCTACCGTTAAAATCGTAACGGTTGTCAATCCACACAGCCACCTGACCGACCTGATTTTACAACCTGTTTTGCGGTGGTTGTAAAACAAATGTGGTAGTCATAAAGTAAGCCCATTCATTCCTACAATATTTTTCATCAGAATTCAGCCAACACCAGAACTATGGTAGTAATCTAAACCTTGGGCGGGCAGATTTCAGATTTACAAGTCTTTGCTCTAGTCCTCAAAACAACAAGATCCAGACGTCAGAGCAAAAGTCCTCTGTGTCTGCAAAAGACGCATTCTGAATCGAATAAAGCACCTACTACTGTGATGACGGACCTATGGCATGCGTGTCAGAGGTGGCACGCAGTGCCCTCTCTGATGGCACGTGAGCCATCGCCCCAGCTCAGCTCCGCTACGCATGTGCCCGAGCCTCCTGCTGGCCGTTTGATCTTCAGGTCTCTGCTGTGCATGCACGGGGGGGCGTGGCATGTGCGAGGCCCCACATGTGCATGCATGGGGAGCGTGTGTGCAGACATTACATTTTGGGGTTTCGGGCAGACACGTGTATTTGCATGCACACATGTGTGCGCGCTTTGGGTATTTGGTCCGGAAAAGGTTAGCCATCACTGACCTACTACATCCACACATCCAACATCCTCATGGCTGTTTCAAACTTTCTTTATTGGATCAGTTCAACTTCAGGCCTGCTTTACTGTCACTTTTGTCTTTTTTTTTTCTTTAATGTTCTAGCATTAAAAATGCCGAAGTCAGAAATCCCTGTGACCTATTGCAAATCTCCTGGAGCTTTATCAGTAAATCCAGACCTAATCCTTATGTATGCAAATGACCACGGTCTTGGAGAGCTGCCAGTTCAATCCAGATTTTTTTTTTCCTTAGAAAAAAACGCTGAGACTTAAACAACGGAGTCACGAGCTATAGATTTCCCTTTGTGGCTGAAAGCATACAGGTAGTCCTCGACTCATGACCACAATTGAGCCCAACATTTCCATCACTAAGTGAGACAGTCATTCAGTGAGTTTTGCCCCATTTTATGACCTTTTTTTGCCACAGCTGTTACGTGAATCTCTACAGTTGTTAAATTAGTAACACAGTTGTTAAATAAATCTTGCTTCCCCATTGACTTTATGTGTCAGAAGGTAACAAAAGAGAATCACATGAGACCATGGGACACTGCGGCCGTCGTAAGTATGAATCAGTTGCCAAGTATCTGAATTTTGAACATGTGACCATAAGGATGCTGCAACGGTCGTTAAGTGTGAAAAATGGTTAGAAGTCACTTTTTTCAATGCTGCCGTTAACTTCGAACGGTCACAAAATAAACTGTTGTAAGTTGAGGACTACCTCTAGTTACAGCAGCCCCAATTTTCACCCTGATTTCCTTTCTGGATTCTGTTCTCCTCTACGCCCTGCTCTTCAGTATATCTTGCAATCACAAGAATTTTCCCCAAATCTGAAACCCTCCAGATGCATTGCATTATAATACCCATCTCATTCAACCAACATGGTCAGGCTAAGGAAAGCTGAATAACAATAATTGCCTAATAAAGGTAATAATAAGGAGAGGACGGAAAGCTGGACATGCACCTGCCAAATTCCTGGAAGAACCGGATTCTGTAGTGCCATCAAACTGAAGAAAACAGCCCAACCATTGCAGAGAGTGGTTGGCTTTTCCTGGGAAAGTGTGCACATTTTTGAATATTTCTATAGTTCCTTCTATTATCCACTTCTTCAAACGCCTGAAATTTTGTAACAAGGTGAGAACCAGGAAAAAGCTGGGGTTTCGCTACCTCCATAAACTCTGCAAAACTAACCAAGTTGTCCTTTCATTTTGCATAACTTTACCCCATTTTAAAAGCCAAACTTTCTTCGCGTAAGTTTTGCTAGTTGAGGAGAGGGCCCAGGAGACAGGTCTTTGGGACAGTGATGGCGAACCTACGACACGTGTGTCAAAGGTGACACGCAGTGGTGGGTTTCCCTTACTTTTGTTACCGTTTCGCTCACGTTGTGCGCATGTGCAGAGTGTATTTGACGACATCCGGGCGGGTGGGCGGAGTGTCCCACCGCTGCTATTACTGGTTCGCCCGAACCGGGGAGAACCGGTAGCAACCTACCACTGGTGACACGCCATGTTTTTGGGTGACGCGCTAGCGTTCACCAACCCCAACAAATCAAAGATGCTTTTCTCCAAAGGCAACTGAAGTGGTTTTTTTTCCCCCTTGGGAAAGAAGAAAAAGGCATTGTGCTTTTTATCCGAGAAAATTCATCGGTGAAGCCTTGATGAAACTTCTTGGATGAGACGGAAAACGTCTTGTTGTTAGCACCCACCCCTCCCCCCTCCTAGGAAAATGAGATATTTTAGGAAATATTAAAAGGGCAGAATATTTCCCCTAAAAGGGAGGCAGAAACTCACCCCCCCCCACCTCCACCTTTGTCAATGGGTCATTAAGGCCTGGGCCAGTCTATTTTACATAACAAAGATCTACCTCCTTCAGGCAGAGCCATAGTAGGAATTGCCCAAAGCACCTTCATTACATCATCATCCAGCAAGGCTCAACCAAGCCTGGGACTCAAAAAGACAACCTACAGAGTTGCCCCTGCATGACCCCATGGGACTCTGACAACCAATCAGAATACAAATTCAAATTCAAAAGCCCAGAGAGGGTATAAAACCCAGGCACGCTCAGCATCTCTTCCCTTTTTTTTCTCTTCACCCAACATCATCAAGGCATGTGATGCCGTCCACCATTAAAACCATATTTCCAAGCAGTCACTATGTTTCCAGTGTCTTTTTCTGGGAATTGAACCCAGAAGGATATTTCTTCCAACACTCCTCAAGAAAAAACAGTCCAGTTGCCTTTTGAAAAAAAAAAAACACCTTTGAGACAACCATGACCTGGATGGCTGAGAATTTCCACAGACAACTATTCGAATGCATACTTTGTTCTCATGTGATTTTTTCGAGGCTGTGTGAGAATGAGGTGTGATCTCGCATGGTCTCTGGGACCTCCAAAAATGAGTTTCTTTTACTCGTGTTCCATTTTTTGTCGAAATTTAACATTTCTTCATATAGTAAGGAGCATCACACTCCTGATTGGATTCTATGTTTTAAAAATAAACGGATTTATAAATCTGACATAGGTAGTCCTCGACTTACGAGACCCAAATTTCTGTGGCTAAGTGAAAGAGTTAAGTGAGTTTTGCCCCATTTTATGACCTTTCTTGCCGCAAGTTGTTAAGTGAAGCGCTGTTAAGTTAGTAACATGGTTGTTATGTAAATCTTGCTTTGACTTTGCTTGTCAGAAGTTTGCAGAAGTTCCCATGTGACCCCTGGGACGCTGCAGCCGTCATAAATATGAGTCAAGCCAAGTGTCTGAATTTTGATCATGAGACCATGGGGATGATGCAATGGTCGTAAGTGTGAGAAACGGTCATAAGTCGCTTTTTCAGTGTTGTTGCAATTTTGGATAGTCACAAATGAAGACTACCTGTATGTTTCTTATGTTTGGAGGGGCAGGGGGAACACCAATGGTGGGCTTTACTTACCTTTGCTACCGGTTTGCTCATACATGTGCCACTTCTGCATGGCCAGAGCGTATTTGATGACTTCTGGACAGGTGGGCAGAGCCTCCTGCCGACGCTAATACTGGTTCTCCCGAACTGGTGCGAACTGGGAGCAACCTACCACTGGGGAGCAACCGGTGCGAACCGGGAGCAACCTACCACTGGGGAACACGTGTCAAGTTAGGCATTTTCTAAATTTTGGGCAAGTCAAGCCCCACCAAAAGTTCTCTATCAGCGCTTTTGGACATTCAGCAATATGAAAATCCTCAGTCTATTTTCATATTTATCACGGCTTTGCCAATGGAAAAGCCCAGAGCTTAGAAACTGACTTCTACTGACATGATCCCATCCAATGACATTTCTCTCACGGTGGTTTTTATAAAGCTGCATTTGAGCTGAACATAATCTATGTTTAAATACGAACCGAACATCAGATACCTGCATAATGCTAATCAAATGTTAGGGTCGAGAAAAGCAGAGGTGTAACAGCAACTTAAATCAATGGTGCAAATACTATACATTCCCATAATTTCTTTTTTTCTCACGCTTTATCTTAGAAACAGACGCAAAGCTGCTAGGAAAACTGGAAGCTTTCAATCCTATGCTGTCAAAATAAAAATCTGTGAACACATCTTCACTTTTGGTCAAAGGTGGGTAAAGGATTGAGGATACTTTACAGAAAATGCCTGGCTGCATTTCCCCGCAATTCCTTCTTCACCTCTTTTTCCATCAGCAATGTGTAATACTACAAAAAAACCATAATAGCATAATTGTCCCAAAGCAGGGGTGAAATCTACTTACCTTCCCTACCAGTTCGGAAGTGCGTGAGCCATTGTCACTTCTGATTTTTGACCCTCTGTGCATGCGCAAAGCCTTCTGCACATGCGCAGAGGGTCAAAAATGGTTTACTTCCTGGTTAAAACCAGGAAGTAACGACGTCTGGGCGGGTGGGTAGAGACTCATGCTGCCACCGCTGCCGGTTCACCGAACCATGCACCACCACTACCGGTTCGTTTGAGCCGGACAAAACCGGCAGGATTTCACCACTGTTCCAAAGGTACTTTTTTTTCAAGAGACAACTGGGCTTTTTGGTTTTTTCTTGAAGACGTTTCACTTCTCATCCAAGAAGCTTCTTCAGAGCCGATGGGGAAAAAAATCTTCAAAGAAAAACCAGAAAGGTCAGTTGCCTCTTTAAAAAGCACCTTTGGGATAACTATGATCCAGATGACCGAGAATCTTCATAGACACGATAGCATAACATTTCCTATTTTTCCTACTGCATTGTAGAAAGTTAGCACCCAATCCTCTCCTAGAAGAATGAAAATTTTTGAGAAATATTTAAAAAGGCAGGATGAAACATTTCCCCTAAAAAAGAAATAAAAATCTTAAGGGAGACAGAAACTCAGAGCCTCAGCTCCCTGCCCCCCCTCCTCCTGCCCCCCACGCAGATACTGAGCTGGGGCAGCTTTAGAAATGCAGATTTAGCAATCCATTACTCCCTGCTGCAAGGTCTGAACAAAGGTAGGGTTAGTCCTCAGCCACAATAGGAATTTTACAACAAGCCGCTTCATTGCATCAGCCCAAACTTCAACCAAACCTAGCTCAGACAAACTCCTAGGATTTGTATGTAACCCCATGGGAGTTTGACAACAGCCAATAGAATATATGTTCTTGCACAGGAACAGGAAGCTCAAGTTCAAAGCCCAAGAGAAGGTATAACATCCCCACTCCTCAACTCCATGTGGTCAGCTGCACCAGAACTACCTATGTGTTTCTGCGTCATCATTTACACCCTCTTTCCAATCAGCCTCCAGCCTCCATTTTGTCTCCAGTGCCTTTCTCCCAGCTCGGAACTGAACCGGATGGATATTTCTTCCCACAGCAGCATCACGAGAACAGAGACCTCCACTGTAAACATGGGATTTCTCAATGCCAGGAAAGAAATGCAGGTAAACCTCAACATTCATCGCCAGAATTTTCATTGCTAATCGTGCTCAAATTTTACAAACCTTTTTTTTTTTTTGCCACGGTTGTTACGTGAATCTGGTAGTCGTTAAACGAATCCAGCCCCCCCCCCCCCATTCACTTTGCTTGTTAAAAGCTGGCTGGGAAGAACACAAAGGGGGATCACATGACCCCAGGACACTGCAACTACCATAAAGATAATAGTCTGGTTGGCAAATTTTGATCACATGCTTTGTGATCCGGGGGAAGGGATGCGGCAACGTTCACAAGTGGGAGTACTGTTAGTAAGTCACTTTTTTCAGCGCCGCGCTAACTTTTAATGACCACTGAACAAATGGTTGTAAATTGAGGACTACCTGTAGAAAGCCACAAAAAGGACAGAAAAGATGCCGGAGGCAAGGTCAAGAAGATGCAACTATAATTATATAACATTGAAGCGGGAGAAGAGATCATAAGATTGTTGTCAGCGTTATCTGTTGAAAAGAAGGCTGGCTGGAAGTCATCTTTACATTTCTACCCTTGAGCTTTTCCTTTCGTTTTCTTTTTTCTTTTTGCACTGTTTTACTTCTCTTTTTTTTCTTTCTTTTTTTTTTAAATTTGTCTTTTACTGTATGAAAAAAAAACCAAAGATAATTGCAAAGATGCAAAGATAATTAAATCAAGAGCCTTGGTAGTACAGTGGTCTAAAGCACCCTGTTATTAACACCAGCTGCCTGCAATTATTGCAGGTTCGAATCTCACCAGGCTCAAGGTTGACTCAGCCTTCCATCCTTTCTAAGGTAGCTAAATTGAGGACCCAGTTTGTGGGGGCAATAAGCTGACTTTGTATAAATATACAAAAGTATGAAGGCTATTGCTTAGCACATTGTAAGCCACCCTGAGTCTCCAGAGAAGGGCGGCATATAAATCAAATAAAAAAAAATCAGTCACTCCTGGTGCATTTTTATCCATCAGAAATGGTGCTCTTCTACTACTTGTGCTATATTAGGAGGACGTATAATATTGTGTTGAAAGAAAGAAAAAATAACCAGTTTCTGATGACAGAACTGGAATAGGTTAGGGATTTAATTCATTCGATTTACACGTAAAATTTATCTGGGATACAGAGCTGCCCTGGGAAGCAGTTAATTCTCAACCTTGGCCCCTTTCGGATGGTGGATTTCAGCTCCCAGAATTCCCCAGCTAGCAAGTTGAAATCCACATGTTTGAAAGTGGCCCAGGGTGAGAAATATCCACTCATCCAGCCCAGAAAGACCTCAAGAGAAAGTTTTCTCCTTCTTCCTTCTAAAACAGAACCTCTCTCAGAGCTTCATGCTTGCGGTAAGAATTTTTCTACCTTGTCTTCTTTCCACCTGGAGATAAGCAATTCCTTTCTACACACAGAGAGAAATTTAGCATGAGAGTTTGGTGTGTGGCTCCACCCAACACTCAAAACTAGCTCAGTTTACACTTCTAGCGGACAGTATTCACACAACATGCCAACTTTGGTAACTTTTGGTCTTGGTTTAGTGGTATGTTGGGGTTGTTTTTTGTTTTTTGTTTTTGAATAAATGATCTGGCCTATTGTGTGAACCCAGTCCACTGGGTTCACTTGCAGTGTAAACCCAGAAAATGGATAAATGCTGTAACTAGGCTACCTGTGTTGTGTGAACGGAGCCAGAGGAAAGCAATACTAAGAAGATTTATGGAAGAAATTCCATCTTTGCTTGACAGACCTTGTCTCATGCATCTTACTCCGGTTTTTAACAACAGCCATTTGTCTTCTGTTACCTGGAATTTCAATCTCTTGAAAACTGCCAAACTGTATCCCGAGGCAAAAGTAGGATAAGCACATCTGCCACACATAGATATCTTCCCCTTCCAACCATCTTCTCTTGGGGAAGGCAACATGTTGGCTGCATTCACACGACATATTTAACCAAGTTTGATAAGGACCTATTGCCTACATTCACGCAGCATGCTACGCTTGGCGAGTTTCAGCCCTGGCTATATCTTTTAGATCTTGCGTGAAACCAGGTCCTTAGGTTATGTTTAGGGTTTGATAGATTGCGCAACATGAGAAAATGCATAAATTCAATAACGTGGTTAAAGAGACGGTGTGAATGCGGCCATTATCAACCTTAATGGTGTTACTTTAGAAACCTACCATGATAAGTATAAGTAACCTACCATGATAAGAAAGGAGTTTGGGCTTGTTATGTTAGCAGATGATAGGCTGACACCCTCTTAAGTTTATCTTTGCAACTCGAAGGATGACAAGCAGAGGTGGGTTTCAGCAGGTTCTGACCAGTTCTGGAGAACCGGTAGTGGAAATTTTGAGTAGTTCGGAGAACTGGTAGTAAAAATTCTGACTGGCCCCGCCCCCATCTATTCTCTGCCTCCCAAGTCCCAGCTGATCGGGAAGAAATGGGGATTTTGCAGTATCCTTCCCCTGGATTGGGGAGGGAATGGGGATTTTGCAGTATCCTTCCCCTGGATTGGGGAGGGAATGGGGATTTTGCAGTATCCTTCCCCTGGATTGGGGAGGGAATGGGGATTTTGCAGTATCCTTCTCCTGGAGTGGGGAGGGAATGGAGTTTTTACAGTATCCTTCCCCTGCCATGCCCACAGAACCGGTAGTAAAAAATTTTGAAACTCACCACTGATGACGAGCATTTAAATTTTTGCATGCTATCTCTAGATACCGATTTCTAAGCTCTACCACGCACACCCAGTTTGAAAATGCAGAAGTTACTGAATAAGCACACCTGTGATCCCGTATTCCAAAGTGCAATCGACAAAAAAAAAGAACCTTAAGAGTGTTTCTCACAAGGACATGAAAATAAAATCTAAAAAAAAAATCAGAACAGAGACAGAAATATGGAAAACCTTTCAGGGCACGGTTGTTTTGTTATGAAATTGACCACCGAGTGAGAAACCGTTAAGTCAGCCGGTTGTGTGAAGGAGCGACATGACTTGCCGGGAGTAGGGAAAAGGTTTTGTGAAAAGTGCAAAAGAAAAGAAAGAAAAGAAAAGGGAAGCGAATTAAACAGCTGGCAGATGTTCCAAGCCACGGTTTTCCAGCAAATAATATACCTCCCCACCCCCTCCAAAGGTAAAAAGCAAGAAAATTTCCAGGATGGTCAAAGAGCCAGACCATTTGTTCCTTTTTTTTTTTTTTTAGTCTTTGTCTCTAGACAACAGAAAGTTACCTGTAGCAATCATTGGCAGGAGTCATTCTTACCCCGATAGCTTAAATGCCATGCCTGAAAAATGCAGATTTCTTTCATCCGTCTTCCAAAGACGCTGGGGATGGCAGCAAAGAGGATCTTGCGGGTCACTGAGATGCGGCCCAAATGCAGAACGTTGGACCACTTTCATGCGGTGAGTTGAACTTGAAGTTGCCAATGTTTCTTGTGAGGACGGCGACAAGGACAGCTTCGAAGCCCAGGCTGCGACACCTAACCAAAATTATTGAGTCTCTGCCTGGTCCTTGGCTGCTAAACTGGCCCACACCACCTGAAATAACCTGGTTAAATGAATGTCAAGATTCTCAACCTAGTAAATAACCCCCCCAAAAAAAGAAAAGAAAAGAAAAGGAACCTCCTGGTGAGAAATGTCCACCAGAAAAAAAAAAGAGCAAAAAAACAAAAACAAAACAACAACCCCAAACCAACAACAACCCCAAAGAAAATTAATGATCATAATAATCGCGATAACAATCAAACAACCCTTTTTGTGGAATCAACATTCCAGGTTCCGTGCATTCAGAAGGCCAGTTGGCCCAAGGAAGAGGAGGAGATCTCTCTTATTAAAACCGCAGAGCTGGAGGAGAAGGGGGACTGTTGCATTGCCATCCACTGTTAGAGCCCTGTGTCTTTGCAGTTGTGTTAAACCACAAGTAGTTCAACTGAAAGTGTCTGAGATGAAGTGTGAAGAGAAATGGCGGTAGAAACAAATGCATATTTTTGTTGTCGTTTTTGTTTGTTTGTTTTCTTCTATCTCTCACAGTGATGGGTTCTTGATAAATTCCATTTCTCTCTCTCTCCCTCTCCCTCTTTCTTTCTTCATTTTTTTTTTCTCTCTCTCTCCAGAAAGTAGAGATATCTTCCTCTCTCTTTCTCCCCCTCTCTTGGATTCTTTCCCTTTCACCTGTTTCCGTTTCCTTGTTCTGCATCGTTTCCCAGGTGCCCTAAATCTTAAACAACAGAGTCACAAAAACAGATGACAGCAAACCCAAAAGGACAGGAGGTTCTGTGCTGGCCACCGCTACATTGTCCAGAGAACCTGGTCCTGGGAGAAAAAAAGAAAAACAAAAGGTTGCCATTGTTGATCTTCTAGTTTCAGTGAGCAATAGCAATCGCATTTAGACCAATGGTGGGATTCAGACGGTTCTGTCCGGATCGCACAAACCAGTAGCGGCGACTGCGGGAGGCTCCCCCCACCCACCTGGACATAATGCACGACTACTGCATGCGTGCTCACATTTGTGAACTGGTAGGGAAGGGAATCCCACCTCTGATTTAGACATATATACCACTCCGCAGTCCTAGCGGTTTGCAACATCAGGATATTGCCCTCAAGAATCTGGGTCCTCATTTTACCAACCTCGGAATGGATGGAAGGCTGAGTCAACCTTGAGCCAGTCAAAATCGAACTCCTGGCTGTGGGCAGAGTTAGACTTCCATTTAGGTTGTCCTCGGCTTAAAACAGTTCATTGAGTAACCGTTCAAAGTCATAAGTGACATTTTTGAGTCCGCTGTAACTTCAAACAGTCACTAAGCAACTGGTTATAAGTCAAGGGCTACCTGTAGTCTGAAAAAAGAGGTAAGACTCCATGGACAATTACGTTCTATGAAGAAAGACTAGACGTAAAGCCTTCTGAGACGACTAATTCTTTCCAAAAGTTTGAAAATATCATTAAGCTTTGGGATGATGAGCCACAGGATGTTAGGAAAATATAAACTGATTGAACAGAAGGGAATATTTGTAGCTCAGGGTTGAACTATGGGGTCCTTGGTGCTTTCTGAGCTTGGTTGTTTCCTTGCAGACATTACATTACCAAATTAGTTAACATTATCAGTGCACGGATGATGTTACCTAGTTAAGTCATGAAATGTCTACAAGAAAACAACCAAACTCAGAAAGCACCAAGAATCACACAAACTGATTCTACTCAGAATCTGATACAAATTCTTAGAACATCCTTAAAGGTAAAGGTAAAGGTTCCCCTCGCGCATATGTGCTATCCATTCCCAACTCTAGGGGGCAGTGCTCATCTCCGTTTCAAAGCCGAAGAGCCAGCGCTGTCCGAAGATGTCTCCATGGCCGCCATGATTAAATGCCAAAGGCGCACGGAACCCTGTTACCTTCCCACCAAAGGTGGTCCCTGTTTTTCTACTTGCATTTGTTACATGCTTTCGAACTGCTAGGTTGGCAGAAGCTGGGACAAGTAACAGGAGCTCACCCCATTATGCAGCGCTAGGGATTCGAACTGCTGGACTGTCGACCTTTCAATCGACAAGCTCAGCGTCTTAGCCATTGAGCCACTGTGTCCTTTTCAGAATGGTCTTAAAATTAAGAGCTTCATACACCTTGCCCTGTTACTGTCTATTCTTTCAATAATTTTTTACTCTTAAGTCTTAGATTCCTTGCATACACTGTTTTTTTTTTCCCTGTGCAAAAACGTGCCAAAATTCCCCCACCTTCTTGCTGTTCTCCAATACTCTCTGCTTGAAAGGACAACAATCTATCCAGAGTCGTAAAGCTGACTGGACTTGGTTTTTACATGAAAACATTTTGCTTCTTACCCAAGAACCTTCTTCAGAGTTCTCCTTCAGAACTGAAGAAAC
Organism: Ptyas mucosa; assembly: GCA_012654045.1. Taxonomy (NCBI): domain Eukaryota; kingdom Metazoa; phylum Chordata; class Lepidosauria; order Squamata; family Colubridae; genus Ptyas; species Ptyas mucosa. The sequence goes on along the minus strand of WNWU01000046.1, from coordinate 4,697,295 downwards.
CTCTTGGATGAGAAGTGAAAACTCTTCAAAGAAAAACAAAGTCCGGTTGCTTTTTGGAAAAAAAAAAGCACCTTTGGGACAATCATGACCTGGATGATTCTCCATATACAAATCTATTCAGAGGATCTCCAGGTGAGGTTGTCTCCAGGTACCACAAGGAGTTCTGGCTTCTATAAACTCCTGCAGGTGGCGCAAAATTTATGGTAAGCCCCAGAAGTTTGCAAAGCATGAAAAGAGAGGGAGAAGGAAAGACTCACTGATAAGCCGTAAGCTGACATTGTAGGAGCCCAAGCTGTTAGAAGCCAGGCAGGTGTAATTTCCGTAATGTCGAACAGTAACATTTGTGAAGAGCAATATGGAGCGTGTGCGTTCGTTCTGGATCTGCAGTCCATCCGAGCCACTAATTAATCTGCTAGGAAGAGGGAGACAACGAGAAAGTAAATAGTTAAAGTATTGTGTACAGAGGGAGAAAAAGGACCATTATGTTGGAAGAGTGGTGGGGGAGGAGAGAGGTTTGTACAGGTGGGATTCAGCCGGTTTGAGCGAACCAGTAGTTAAGTTGCTGGCTGTCCCCGCCCCTTCCAGGAGTCCCCATGCACCCAACTTTGGCTCCCAGGTAAGTGCAGAGAGGCCTTCTAGGCTCAAAATGGGGCACCGGGGGGAGGGGCACCCACCCCTTGGCCCGTTTTCACAAATCACATGACAACCCCCTCCCAAGACGCTGCCACAATGGTTAAATACATGCCAGTTGCCAAGTGCCCAAATGTTTATCACATGACCTTGGGGATGATGCAATGGTTGTAAGAATGACAATCGGTCATAAGTCAGCCTGAAAATAGCCAAGGACTGGCCTGCAGTGCCTCTGGCAGCCAGAACAGGGCATGGCGGGGGCGTGCCTTATTTTTGGCCTGGACGGCCTCCTGCAGCACTTCTGGTGGCCAAAATGGGCCACGGGGCTATGTGAGCCCCCCCCACACACACACCTTGTTTTGGCCAGCAGGGTGCTGCAGGAGGCCATCCAGGCCAAAAACGGGGCATGCGTCAGCCACATGAGGTTCCCCCCGTGCCCCGTTTTGGCCGGTAGAGTGCTGCAGAAGGTGTCCATCCTGTCTCTCCCCAGCCACCCCAGCCAGCCCACGGAGGGGAACTACAATGCTGATCTGGCCCTCGAAGAAATCCAGTTTGACATCCCTGAGATATTCACACATACACACACACACCACAAAAACTTCTTCATCACTAAATAATATCAGATACTCCATTCCTCAAACAGGTCTGTGGAAATGCTCTTCTCCTTCAAAGCAATTTCTAGAGTCATTTCTCTTTCCTCCAATTGCATATGAATTAGAAAGACGGGCAGATGCAGAGATTTTCTGTCCAGTAATATAAAATTCAATATCTCACAGTCGTTCATTTTCCTTTTACTGGATCATTTTCAAGCAGTGGGGAAAACCTATAAAGCGGTGATTAATATTTCTTGGAAGATTTGCTAAACCTCCAAGATTTTCATCCATATCCCAGATAGGCAAAGGGTTCTTTGACAGCGAGAGACGCTCTGTACATGCTCAAATGCTCATTCGCTTCAGGTTATTATCATTTCAGATTTTGGAAAATAGGATCAGAAGCAGTTTCAGGTTCGTGGTTAATTTCAGGTCACACAAGGAAACACCAGATGAGAGTAAAATCAAGGCGACTTTAAAGAAGCAGCAAATTAAGAGCCCTTGAAAGCTTGGGAACGAAATGCAAAAAGAATCAGTTTAGTCTGGTGGTTAAAGTACTGGGCTAGAAAGCTGGAGGCTGTGAGTTCTAGTCCCGCCTTATCAGTGAAAGCCAGCTGGGTGACTTTCGGCCGATCACTAGGAGATGGTAAATTCTTGTGCTGCTTTAGGCATAAAAGCCAGCTGAGTGACTTTGGGCCGATCACCAGGAGTTGGTGAATTCTAGCCTTGCCTTAGACATGAAAGCTGGTTGGGTAAGCTTGAGCCAGTCACTCTCTCTTAGTCCAATTTACGCCACTGGGTTGTTGCTGTGGTGAAAGTAGAAGGATGAAGGTGTGTTGGATATGTTTGCCACCCTAAGTTATTTACAAAAATAATAAAGGCAGGTTATAAATAAATAAATAAACTTCAAGATTTTATGGCGTTCACAGCTGCCCTCCCAGTTTATTGGCCTAGGATGTCCTCATCTCCAGAGGCTTGCTAATCTAAGTAAGGATGATGGAAGCTTTGGTGCAACATCCTTTGAGGGGTATGTTGCGGCTGTCAGGATTACAGAAATAATGTCCAGGCACAATCAGAATCTTTAGCAAAATGCGCAACCGAAAAAGCCATCGATCTACCCCACTTGTGGCAGCCGCTTTCCCACCCCCTCCAAGCTGAGCTTAGTCACTGTTTGGGGCTTGCCAGGTGCTCACAAGCTCTTTGCATTGCAATCCCAGGCAGGCAGCCAAAACGAGCGATTGATCGCCTCCCCCATGCAGGCACCCCGCCTTGCCCGAGGGATAGGGTACCACACACAACGTTCTGCTTGGTGGGATCACAAATTAATCTGCATTAAACAATCGCGACTACGTGCCACAAGGTTGTTTAATATGACTGCAATTCAGAAGGGGAGAAGCATGGAATGTTGTTTAACGAATGAGACATGCAGCCTGGCTGCACAGACAGATCCTTCAACCTGTGCTATTTGTCTGTCTGCTGCACCAGACTATTTCCCCATCTATTATACGAGATGATCCCATCATTTCTTAAGCCAGTATTTCACTAACTGCATGGATTTCCAGCTGGTTTCTGAGCCTAATTCGGAACATGCAGATTAAGTTTGAAAACCCTGGAGGGCTTGAGGCAGGGGTGAAATGCTCCCGGTTCGGACCGGTTCGCAAGAACCGGTAGTAAAACTGGTGGGAGGCTCCGTCCACTGATCCTGACATCATCAGGAAGCTTCTGTGCACGCGGTCCCATTGTGAACCAGTAGTAAAAGTAAGTAGAACCCACCCCTGGAATGGGGATTTTGCAGTATCCTTCCCCTGAAGTGGGATGGGAATGGCGATTTTGCAGTATCCTTCCCCTGCCATGCCCCCCAAGACAAGCCACACCCACCAAACCACGCCCACAGAACCGGTAGTAAAAAAAAATTGAATTCCACCACTGATCTCTCCCTATTTCATGGGTCCAAAATGCCACTGTCCTCTTTGCCTAAAACAAGAGTTCTCCAAGCATCCTTCAAGAGAGTTGGGCGCTTCCATTCCACAACTCCTACCCAATCCATCCCAAGGCATTCTGGGAATTGAAGACCTTTGGAAACGCCTGCGCTAAAAAGCTGGCGGAGCGCCATTGTCTCTGCTCATGAATGACGCTGAAGGAGATGGGGAAACACAGACTTACTGCTTGTCATCTTTGAACCACTGAAATTCCGCAGCGGGCACAGCCATGGCTTCACAGCGCAAGAGGGCTGTCTTTCCTATCAAGGGGCGGGAATCTTTGACATCCGTGATGATTGGAGGATCTAGGAAAAGACAGCAATGGATAAAGAAACGGATTGGAGGTCAACTGTGAAAGCCTCTCTCTCTACAGGCATCTCCAGCATCCCTTCAACTATGGGCAGAAAAGACCTTCAAGGGAAAATCTTAAAAAGCTTGGAAAGGGCCAGAGAAGAATCCCCAACTCCCCACATTTGGATTCAATGATCTTTCTAACTCCAAAAAAAATAACTTCTCCCATCATCCCCTTTAGCTTAATTCATTCCAAGGAGGGAAGAAGGAAACTAAATCCATCTACCTTGTCACATTGCCGGTCATAAAAAGAAAAATGGATGGAATGGCATAATAGTTTAAGATGCTGGGGCAGGAGAGTGGGAATTCCACTTCCACCTTAGGCATGAAAGAAGGCTGGGTGAATTTGGGCCAATCACCGGGAGATGGGGAGTCCTAATCTCGCTTTAGGCATAAAAGCCAGCTAGGTGACATTGTGCCAATTACCAGCTGACTGTGAGTTCTAGTCCTGCCTTAGGCATGAAACCCAGCTGGATGACTTTGGCCCAGTCACTCTCCCTCAGCCCAACCCACCTCACAAGGTTGTTGTGAGAAAAAATAAGATGAGGGAGTATTAGTTATGTTCGTTGCCTTACTTACAAAGGTGGAATGAGGAGAGGAGAGAGAGGAGAGGAGAGGAGAGGAGAGGAGAGGAGAGGAGAGGAGAGGGAAGAGAGAATAGGGAATAGGGAATAGGGAAGGGGAGAGGAGAGGAGAGGAGAGGAGAGGAGAGGA